>JANBUW010000028.1:0-72635 GCA_027579605.1 Coemansia brasiliensis | reverse complement strand
AGTCACTGGCTGGAGCAGGCGAGCAATAGTTGCCAGCTTTTTGTCGATATCCGCCATTTTGGCTTCCAGCTGTGCCAATTATATTTACACAGTATTTGCTGGAATTTCATTAATCAAAAGCAACCACTTTCATTGATTGTTATTATTTACATTTTGAATATCAAAGTGATGGCGTTTTTTTTACTTAATATTAATAAACATTAGCTAAGCTGTCGGTTCCTTCATTGCCATATATTCAGGAATTGCCAGGGAAATATTGGATATTTAGTGGCGATAGGCATTCACTTATGAGGCTGCGGCTTGTCTAGACAAGGTCTTTGTGGCTTACAAGGCTACCTGCAGCATTGGTATAGTCATTTTTCCTCATCTATCACTCCAATTTGTCATTATCTGTTGGCTGTACTTAGAGTCAGTGTAGATATTCAGGGGTTTATTGCTATCAGAGCTTATTATTTTTCAATGACAGCTGTCAGTTCAGACCACTAGTTAGTCTGTCTGGAGCTGTTGGGAAGAGGAGCAATACTGCATGAAACATTATTCCCAAACCAGTTGCCTACACCGCCACAATGTCATCTTTAACCGTTACCACGACATGCACCATCAGTACATATATGCTTCCGTTACTGTAACCTGAAGACTTGGAGTTATTGCTTCTGCTTGACCACCCTATAATCACCTGAGCTTCTATATCCACCGCCTCTGTTTCTGTAATTTTTCATGATAGGTTGTAAAGCTTTGACTATAAGTAATTTTTTAACGAGGTTATAAAGGCGTCTCGCGATGAAAGTTTCTTCCTTTTTATAGTTTTATTGCACGCTATTGCACCAAAAGTGAATGCTCGCTTTGGGCCATCTTGGCAAATCCAAACGCTATCACTAGGGGCACCTGTGTATTGATTTTGCTTTTCCAAAATAAGACACCAGGTGGCTTGGGCTTTGATATATGCATATAAGGAGAGACAGCTCCCTGCTTTTTTTGTGGAGCTAAAAAGTAGTGTGTCATTTTGTCCGATTATCAGGAACAAAAGTTAGAGTGTCTACAAATTGCATTTTTAAAGAGATGATTGGAAGTGACATTAAAAAATTAAAAAGAATCCATATAGTAAATAATTAAAAAAGGCACCCCCTATGCCAATAGTTAAAACATGGCAGCAATGCTAGCAATAGCAAGTAGCAGGGAGCCTTTCGTCAAGGCAGAGGCACTGCTGGTTGTTTCTGTATCGTCGGACTCGGTATTATCAGAGTTCGATTCTTCCAAATCAGAGTCATTTGGACCCAACTCACTGTTATCATCATCATTGTCAATGTCATCCGATGACTTTTCACTTGCGCTGGGTTCGCTGCTATCATCGATTGACTCGCTAGCATCATCTGAGCTGTCTGTGCTTTTTGGCCCACCTTCTTCGTTGTCAGAAGATTTGCTTGACGAATTGTGTTCTGTGTTTGAGGAGCTGCTAGATGATGCACTTTCTGAAGAGTCAGTACAAAGGGGCTTAAACATGTACGAAAAGCCTGTATACAGATAGTAGTCTAGTACATAGCAGCCATCCTGGGTTTTATCCCACACCTTGGAGCCCATCTGCTTTTGGCCTTCAATCTGGCATACGATATCCACATCGTCTCCAAGCGAATAGATTTTAACAACATCAGACTTTGTTGTAGGCTTTTCGCGGCAGTTTAGACTAGAGGCTCTAATAATATCAAAAGCTGTTACTTGGCTGGCCAATAGTGCCACACTAGCTGCACATGTAATCTTCATTTTATCGGCGATAGAATATGTAGAAGACAAAAAGGAAACGTAAAGAAAAAGGAAAAAGGGAGAAGAAAGATGTGAAATGTTTGTGTGTGCGAGGACTGTTATTGCTTTTTATTATGAAAATCACTGAGCTGCATATTTGCATTTTTTGGGAAAAAGTACAGCAATGAAAGTACAGAAAATGGATTTTCCAGTAGCGCCATGTGCAAGAAAATTATTTTTCACTTTTGGAACCTGTGTCCACAAGAGAGTATAGAGCATGAGATGGTTGTCTATCTGCATAGCTATACTGGTCTATGGTGGTCTAGCAGTCTGATATATATACAAATGAGAAAAAATCAATGCATGTTTTTTTGCCGCAGCATGCTTAAACTGTGCATCAAAACAGATATTGTCGATTTTCCAGAAAGAGTTCATAATTTAGTGATTAAGCCATATGTTGATAAAAAAAATTATATACATATGTGTATGGACTATTATTCTGTATAGTAGCAGATTGTTAGCCTCAAAATTTTTTACAGCATATAAAGTGCTTCACACGATCAGTAGGGGTGCACTAAAAATTTGGGAAGTGTGGCTTTTAAAAAATAAGCATTAAAAAGAACACATGATTATATGTTAGTAGCTTAAACAATAGACAAAACTTCAGGCATACTCGTCCTATACTATTCCATACAATCAAGAAGTGCAAAAGCTTTTATGCTTATTTACACCTACATTCACACACAAGTGCTTTTTTTTCTAGATAATAGTACAGAAAACAATCAAGGAAACAGCTGCAACTGTGAATATATTCTGTTTTAGCTATACATAGTGGATCATTGTAAAATTGCCTATTTATATCCTGTAAGCTAGTCTTTTCTCTACTAGTCATTAAATTATTCTATTTATCTAAAAAACAGACTGTATGAAAGAGCAGACACCATCTAGTACACCAAGATTAGACGATACGGTTGCAACACATGGCTCAACAGTTGTCAATCATATAGAAAGCGATAAGTCTAGTCTAGAGAAGGGTATTAAGAGTATTGAAACCCAAGATACAAACGATAAAGATGCAGCTAGTATACTCACTAACGCATCTACAAAGGATATATCCAAACAACGATTATATATAATTATTCTAGGGCTATGTCTCCTCTACTTTATTTCAGCTCTAGATATGACAATTCTGGCCACAGTGTATGTTGAAATAGCCAACGAGTACCAGGATTTATCGGATGGAATTTGGATTATAACAATTTATTTATTGTCAACAACGGCCGTACAGCCACTTTATGGAAAGGTCAGCGATGTTCTCGGAAGGTTTGAGTCAGTGGCAGCAGCAGCGCTAATATTTTGTGTTGGCTCGGTGATATGTGCCGCTGCACATTCTATGGGGATGTTACTGGCCGGACGAGCGATTCAGGGGATTGGTGGCGGCGGGCTATTGTCCATGACAAGTGTAATTCTAGGCGATGTGACAACTGAGAGGGATCGTGGCAAATATACAGGATTTTTGGCCGGCAGTTGGGGTGTTGCCTCAGCTGTTGGTCCAGTAATGGGCGGAGCAATTGTCGAGAATGCCAGCTGGCGTATAATTTTCTGGATTAATTTGCCTGTGTGTATCCCTACTCTAATAGTGCTGTTCTTTGCTCTTAAAATCCCTAGGCCGCAGGGAAACCTAAAAGAAAAATTCCTTCGTATCGACATTTTAGGCTCACTGGTGTTCCAATGCTGCATTGTGCCTATGATTCTGGCATTCGCATGGGGCGGACAAGGCCACAAATGGATTTCTGGACAGGTTTTGGGAGTTATCTGTGCAAGTGCGGTGGTGGGAGTTATTTTCCTGCTTATTGAGTGGAAGGTGGCACGAGAGCCCATTGTTCCACTAGAGCTGTTTAAAATCCGTAATGTTACGGCATCGTCCATATGCCACTTTTGCTTGGGTGCTTGTATCTACACCCCGCTCATGTTTATTCCGCTGTGGGAGCTGGCTGTCAAGCATGTATCTGAAACCGAAGCTGGCTTACGTATTCTCCCGCTTATGGCGGCAATGGTTGTATCTTCCTTTGTAGCTGGCATTGGATTAAACCGGTATGGCCGGTATCGAGGATTTATATGGCTATGTGGCATTTTTATAGCTACAGGAAACTCACTGCTACTCTTGTACAAGCCCAGCACAGGTAGCTTTGAGCGTATTATCTTTTTGGCTATCACAGGGCTTGGTCTTGGTTTTGGCGTCCAGACATTGATTATTGCAGCACAATGCTCGGTAGATGGAAAGGATATGGCGGTGGTGACGTCGCTAGTAGTATTTATGAGAACACTTGGTGGGATCTTTGGGCTATCTATTCTCTCATCGGTGTTAAACAATAGCCTTCGTAAAAAGGCCGATACATTGAGCGCTCAGTTTCCCGAGTACACGCAGATTATTCACGATTCGCTTAATGATCAATCAATTATTGGTAGCAGCAACCTGCCAGATAATGTTTTGCAGGGTCTGGTCGACATGTTCCATAGCTCAATGCACAAGGTGTTCATTGGGCTTATTCCATTTTCTGCACTTATGGTGCTATCGACGTTGCTAATTAAGCATGTTGACCTCAACAAGAAGAGGAAGCAAACCATCAAATAATCTAAAAATTTAGTGGTTATAATAAATGGCTCGACTTTCTCGAGTTACGGTTAATGCTGCAAGCCATTAGTTTAATTTATCCAGCTGCATATCATTCAATAAATGCACAGGTTTCTAAAATAGCGGTTACAGCACATAGTTTCCTTTCTTACTTTTGGTGCACTATGATGATAATTTGTGTTTAAAGTATGGCACCTTCGACCAACAGCGACTCAGATAGCTTTGAAAGCTACTATCACTCGGGTCAACCGACTCTGCGCAGCTACAACCCCTTTGCTCGTATAGTCAAAAGCGACACTTTTAGTGACCAAGAATTGACCAAAGAAGAGTCATTTGATACACAAGATAGTGATGTCGAGCTGGAGAGTCAGGAAGAATTTGTCAGCTTGCTTTCTGGCCGACGGCTGTATTTTGCATTGGCTGGACTTGATGCATTGCTGTTTATTGCAGCACTGGATCTGACTATAATTGCTACCGTGTATGTGGAAATAGCCAACAGCTTCAACGCGTTGCCGCGAGCAGAATGGACAGTAACATCGTATATGCTGGCTTCTACGGCGATTCAGCCGCTCTATGGAAAATTTAGCGATATCTTGGGCCGCACAGAGGCAATTGTAGTGGCCGTACTGCTTTTTGTGCTAGGCTCAGTGCTCTGTGCATTGTCGCATACAATGGATGTGTTGATTGTCAGTCGGGCTGTGCAAGGGCTGGGCGGAGGTGGAATTATGAGTCTTATTTTCGTGGTAATTGCTGACGTGTTGAGTGAACGGGAGCGCGGCAAGTACATTGGTATCTTTACATGCACATGGGGGCTGGCATCGGCGGTAGCACCGATTCTGGGCGGTGTGATAGTGCAACAGGCCGATTGGCGACTGATATTCTGGATAAACTTGCCATTCTGTGCAATAGCACTGTTACTGGTGCTTTTTGCCATGCGGTTGCCCAAACCCGCAGGATCTGTCAAAGAAAAGGTGAAAAAAATTGATTTTCTGGGAACACTGGTGTTTTTAGCCGGTACCATACCGCTGCTGCTGGGTCTTTCATGGGGCGGGCGTGAGTATAGCTGGACGTCGCGGCTGGTACTTGGATGCGTGATTTCAGGACCACTGGTGCTGATTGGGTTCTTTTTGATCGAGTGGAAGATTCCTCGTGAGCCCATTGTGCCTTCACGGCTACTAGCTATCCGAAACGTTGCACTTTCAGCTGTAGGCCACTTCTTTTACGGTGCCGCAGGCTATGGTCCCATCGTGTTTGTTCCTCAGTGGGCGTTGTTGGTACGTGGTGCCAGTGCCATTTCAGCTGGAGTGCATTTGCTTCCTTTTACAGCTGGATCAGTGATCACCTCGGTATTGGGTGGATTTATAATGACGCGTACCGGGCGATACCGACGGCTAATCTTATCCGGTGCCATTTTGCTTGGCATAGGCAACGGGTTACTAGTCCTGCTGGACCAAAACTCTTCGTTAAAGTTCCAAATAGGCGTGCTGTTTCTGAGTGGGCTCGGTGCGGGCGCGTGCATTCAGCCCATTATGATGGCCGCACAAGCAGCGGTTTCGGGGCAGGACATGGCTGCAGCCACGACATTGTGTGCTTTTTTGCGCTCGCTTGGAGGCATTCTATGCGTAGCAATTTTGAGCTCGATTATGCATAGCGTCATCAAAACTGGGCTGACAGAGCTGGCAATGGCACATCCCTCATTTATCTTCACCATTGCCAAAGTCGCAGAGAACCAGAGCGCAATATATGCAGACGGAGTGCCAGAAGACCTGAGAGCAATCATAGTGACCATCTACATGAAGGCGATGCGACTGTCATTTTACGCATTGCTGCCGTTTTCAGTCTTACTGCTGCTGTTTACACTGGGATTCGAGCACAAGGAGCTGAACCGCCAACGCAAAAAGACAATCAAGTGATCATAGGATTTTACTAAATTCTCCCCTATTCTTTTTCCCTCTCTTTATTTTCTTTTACATAATAAATTATGCTATGAATTCGCCAGTACTCAGACGTGTACTGCCTCAAGCATGCTGCGCGCTGCAGGCAACAAAGCATATAAAGGCGGCAATGCCTGCAATATTGCGTGCACCCAGATGCAGCGTCGAGCAGCGATGGATGAGCGATAAAGCCAAGAAGCCTAACGACGAGCTTCAAGAATGGGATCGCACAATAAATGAAGCAATAGAGCAGGCAAAACGTGAGCTATCCGAGCAGCAGGAAAAGCAGCGACCCAGCAAAGAGCAGAAGCCGCCCAAAGAAAAGCCACCAGAAGGTAACGACTACGTGACTACGCTTGGACGAGTGATGATTGAGCTGCCGCACCAGATCGAAGGATTTTTTGATGCAGGGTTAGACGGCAAGCTGTATGCTGAGAATGTGCAGTTTGCGGAGCCGCGACACTCGGGGATCCAGCTACACGGGAAACAGCAGTACCTGGGAATGGCGCGTGTGCTGCGTATTGCGATGAACGCGTACTTTTCCAACCCGAGAGTGACCATTCTGCGTATGCGACAGATGCCCTTGTCATCATCGAGCAGCAATGCTGGTGCTGCTAGTGACGTCAAAATGGACAAGGGGAGCGGACAGAGAGTGGAAGTGTATGTGCGGTGGGTATTTGAGGGCACAGCACGGCATATGGAGCTGATTGGTGGACATGAGTCGCGGTACGAAGGTGAGTTCCGGTATGCGATAGATCCAAAAAGTGGATTGATTGCGGTGCATGAAGTCACGGCAATTCATCCAGCGCCGCCAACGAGTGTTTTGGCAACTTCGGGGCTGGCACGATGGGCAGGATGGCTATCACCACGCGGATCGCTGTCTCTGAGTCGCCGCTGCTGATGTAAGGGGGAGAGGGCTGTGCATAAATTGAACAGAAGACTAGAAACAATATATATTATCACTGTAAGAGAGAAAATTTAGCTCTGATCGGCCTTGGGGCCCTTCAATATGCGATCAAAGGCAGGGATAAAGAACTGGGCCAGGGTAAAGCCAAAGACCAGCTTGGGTCCGACAACCAGGATCTTGGGAGTCAAACCCTTGAAGAACGACGATATACCCTCCTGCTGCACCATGCGGCGCAAAATTGTCATGCCGCTTTCAGGCGAATCGAAGGAGCGGGCCTGGATGCGCGTCTTGATGACGTCCATTGGCGCCGACACCGTCAGAGATGCCACGGCACCGCCAATCGATGCAAAGAAGTTCTGCACAAAAGTAGCGTTGTTGTAGTTGTCCAGACCAAACACAAACTCCTTGACAAAGGCAGAGCCGCCAAACAGAGCAAATGATCCGGGAGCGTTGCGCAGCATGGTCCAGCCAGCACCACGGTACAGCGCCATTCCCTCATCGCTCACAATCCGCAGTAGACCACGTCCGCGGAACGCCTCTGGATTCGTCTGCCGCTTGATCTTCAGCACGTCCAGCGGCAGCAGCGCCACCTCGCCAATGCCGATCAAGGACCCTGCCGTTGCGTGCATCATTGCCTTGCCGTTACGCTCGCCAAACGCGCGCGTAAACGCCTGCCCGTAGTGGTGCTCCAGGAAATCGCGCGCCACCGGCTGCCCGCCAAACTTGTAGATCCGCTGCGCGACCTTGTACCCGGCAGCATAACCCAGGCCTGGGAACAGCGACAGATACTTGCTGACAGTGGCCCGGCTGGCTGCGTCGCGGAATATCACCTGGTTCAATTTGCTCAGCGACTGCGCCATTGGCTGTCCGCCGCCAAATATCTTGTCCGTGTTGCTCATCAGCCGCTTGGCGACTGTATCTACAGGATGGAACGTGAACAGCTCCAGAATGCCACTGGCGCCTGAGCCCAGCAGCCGTGCTGTGCCTGATTCCTTGGATTTACCGCTGCCTGCTGGAGACATCCTTGAAGAAAAATAATTCTATTACTGTGGCCCGAGAAGGAGAAAAGAAGGTCCCCCCTTTTGTTCCGCTATCTTGGAGCAATTTGCTTGTTAACCCAAGCCCAAGCTTTCATTTATTTCAGTGAGCATTGTAAAAAAAATTTTGGGCGGTTCGAGTTGGTAGCAGTCACTAACTGCGAACCGAGCCGCATTGCTGATGATAATGTATCAGCCCATGTTTCAGATAAAAAAAAGTTTTTCCTTCGTCTTTCGAAACATTACAAAATTTACAATGCTTCGCACTGTTCCTCGTGTTGTTCTACGTGCAGCTGGATCCAAGCAGCTTAGCGCATCTGCTGGCCGCTTTGCAGCCGTTTCCACCATGCGTTCGATCTCATCGCTGTCTCGTCCAAACGCAGCTCGCAACATGCGTGCACGCGCACAGATGCCTCGCATTATTGGATTCCGCTATGGCGCCCGTGGCTATGCTGATGTGGCTGTTTATGACCGCTCCAAGCCCCACGTGAATGTAGGCACCATTGGCCATGTGGACCACGGCAAGACCACCCTGACTGCTGCAATCACAAAGGTGCTGAGCGAAGGCGGAGGCGCACAGTTCCGCGACTACTCTGATATTGACAAGGCCCCCGAGGAGAAGGCCCGTGGCATTACGATCTCCACTGCTCACGTCGAGTATGAGACCGGCAACCGTCATTATGCGCACGTTGATTGCTTTGGCCCCGAAGTTGAGTTTGCCACGCCTAATGGCAGCACTGTGTTTGCCAGAGACATCCGTAAGGGAGATATCTTGCTTGGCCCTGATGGAAGCCAGCGTGTGGTTCAGTCAGCATGGACTGGTGCCAAGGACATGTACAAGGTTACGTATATTTCAAGTGCCAAGGAAAGCATCGAAGCTGATGGATTTACCTGCACAGGCGGCCACATTTTGTGCCTGCGCGTTGACACGCCGGTCCAGCCTCCGCAGCAGGCCGAAGATGGCACAAACAAATACTCGGTTGCCAGTGTTACTCTTGAGGACGGCATCCCTATCTATCATCGCGAATGTTTTGACACGTACGAGGACGCGCAGACGTACTATAACGCCCAGAGCAAGTCCTCGTTTGTCTTTGAGACTACCGTTGAGCAGTTTTTGAGACTACCGGCAGTGACGCGTCAGTATACCCGCATGTACCGGGCCGGTGCTCTTCAGTTTGGCAAGCCGTCTGTTGACCTGGCCATTGGAAATGCGTCGGAGGCCGAGGTGGCTTGGGCTATTGGTCTCTGGCTTAGCAATGGCGATGTTAGCACTACTTCCTTTACTCTCGATAATGATTCGGTGTTGGCTAAGCTTGAGAATGTTGCCACCAAGATGGGAATGCGTGTGCTTACTGACAAGGATGCTGAGCACAATGTTGTGCGTGCAACGCTTTCTGCTGACTTGTTCTCTACCAAGCTTGCCGAACTGGGCATTTTGGAATCCAAGGCTATTCCCGACTCGCTACGTCGCCATACCATCGAAGTTCGCAGCGCTCTAGTTGCTGGAATTGTAGATGCAGCTGGTAACTACAGCCGGAGCCAGTTTGAGCTTGTTCAAAGTGCCAACGAACATGAAGCACTTATCAAAGAGTATGTGTGGGTTCTCCGCAGTCTTGGATTTGCCACACATTTGTCGCAGCGCCAGGATGCAGCACAGCGCCAGCTTTGCGTTCAGTTCAATGGGCCCTTGGCCGAGGAACTGCCAATTGCTACCCCTAACAAGCATGGTGTAGCTACTCAACCGCATGAGGCCACATCAGTTTCGTTTAGCATATCGGCCATTGGCATGCAAGAGTTCTGCGGGTTTGAGGTGGATGTTGATGGGCTGATGCTGTTGGACAACTTTGTAGTAGCTCACAACTGCCCAGGACATGCTGATTACATCAAGAACATGATCACGGGTGCAGCTCAGATGGATGGAGCAATTATTGTCGTCTCTGCTACCGATGGACAAATGCCACAAACTCGTGAGCATTTGCTGTTGGCAAAGCAGGTGGGTATCAAGAAGCTGGTAGTGTTTATCAACAAGGCCGATGCTATTGACGACCCAGAGATGCTGGAGTTGGTGGAGATGGAAATGCGCGAGCTGCTAAACGAGTATGAGTTCGATGGTGATTCTACGCCAATTGTCAGTGGATCGGCACTATGCGCGTTGGAGGGCCGCAACCCTGAGCTGGGTGTTGATGCCATCAAGAAGCTGATGGCAGCAGTGGACGAATGGATTCCTACGCCGGAACGCGACTTGGACAAGCCGTTCTTGATGCCAGTAGAGGACATTTTCTCGATTGCTGGCCGCGGTACCGTCGTTACAGGCCGTGTTGAACGTGGACAGATATCTAAGGGCCAAGAACTGGAAGTGGTTGGCTTTGGTTCTCCGTTCAAGACGACGCTGACGGGCATTGAAATGTTCCACAAGCAGCTAGACGTTGGACAGGCTGGTGATAACATGGGAGCGCTTCTGCGTGGTGTCAAGCGTGACGCCCTGCACCGTGGCCAGGTACTGGCAGCACCAGGTTCGATCAAGGCACATAAGAAGTTCTTGGCGTCTCTATACGTACTGACTGAGGAAGAAGGTGGCCGCCACACGCCGTTTACCGACAACTACCGCCCACAGCTGTTTGTGCGTACCTGTGACGTCACAGCCATTCTGACGCACAAGCGTGGACCAAACGGTGAGGAGCCCGACAACATGATGGTTATGCCTGGAGATAACGTCACGATGCAGTGTGAGTTGCTGGCTGAAATTGCCATCGAGAAGGGAATGCGCTTTACGATTCGCGAGGGTGGCCGTACTGTTGGTACTGGCGTGGTCACTGAGGTGGTTGAGTAATTCCTCTCTTTTTGATTTATATACATAGGAGTAAAAAAGGTAACTACTTTGGAGCTTGAAGAGATTCCATATGCTTATTAAAGCGCTTTTCGCGTTCTCGTGAGGTTTTAATAGACAAGTAGCGTGGGTCTTTGAGATTACGCTGGCAGAACTTTGCAAACGATATTTTCTTAATGACTTTTTCACGCAGCAGCTGGTCAAAGGGATGCTCAGTACTAGCTGCTAAGCTGGCATCATCTTTAGCAGCAGACTGTTTCTGCTGGTTACGCTGCTGAACAATTTCTCTGCAAACGCTATCGAATAAATCCTGCCGTTCATCCCTGTCGGTAACTGCAGCCAGACGCCAATCATGGGCAAACTTTGATAGCTCAGTATCCCACATGCCAAATGGGTTTACCTGAGCCTCATAAAGCATGGATTTAAATAGAGATACTTTTCCAGGTTTGTCTAGTTTAGCTATTCTCTCGTCTTCTTGGTTTGCTTCACGGCTGCTGGTATCTTGAGGCTGTGTGGCTGCATCAGCTTCATCGCTCATATCGTCTTCATCCTGTTGCATCTGCGCCAGCATCCACTCAGCATCATCGACATTCATCTCTGTGCCTTCTTCTCTGCCAGCATTATCGGTTTGGCTCTGTAGCTGGTTATCGGCTAATTCAGGTGGCGTATCCCAACGAGATTCTTTAGTATCATTGTTGTAATAAAATACACGCTTTTGTCTAGTCTCTACTCGTCGCCATACAGTTCCTGCTATATGCTGTTGACGAATGGGACGGTCTTTTTTGGCCTGCTTTCGTGCTGCTTGTCGTTTCTGTTCCTCTTTCTCGCGCTTCCACTTTTCTCCTATCTGCAAGGCTGCTTGAGGATCGGATGGCTCGATATAGTCGAATGGCCGGATCCATGTAGTTATTCCGTTGTTGCGTTCGTAGTAGTAGGGTTCATTGGGCACATGCTGGCCCTTTGGCACCGGCGGCGCTAGAAATACTGCCCAATTGTGCCCTGTAGCATATAACACCTCTGGTAATGGTACGGGAGGCCGATTTGATGGAAATTCCATTATATAAAACAAAGTTTACCTTTTGAAACTACAAAAAAAAAAAACTATATATAATTTGATCAAGCAAGCAAAATCACAATGTCCCCTGAGTCACTTTCAGTATACGCAAACGTCAAATACGTCAGTCAGTTTAGTAGTTTAAAATTGTGTACTTTCTCTTTTTTTCCTTGTTAATCTCTGCATTATTGATTAGGATTTTTTTTGTTTTGTGTAGCGAGTATTGGCAACGAAGAAAAAAGAACCTGAGCTATTGATAAAATATATACATATGGATCCAGAACGCGTTAGAGTACTAACTAACTACCAGCGTACAATTGTCGAGCATAGCGAATGGGAAGATAAAGTCAAAGAAGGTGAGGATAAATATAGTAAACGATGGGTATTTTTATTGCCTAGCAACAAAAGAAAAAGAGACTTAAATTCAATTTGTGCAATCTCGCTCTTTTATTTGTATAGCTCGCAATGGAGTAAAACGGTTGCAGGCCGAGTATCAAAAGTCAGAGGACGACCTGAAGGCATTGCAGAATTCAGGACAAATGGTTGGAGAGGTGTTTAAGCAGCTGGATGAGGACCGGTTTATAGTCAAGTCATCGGCAGGTCCACGGTATGTAGTGGCATGTCGGAAGAAGGTGAACAAGGCAGAGTTGAAGCAGGGAGCGCGTGTAGCTCTGGACATGACGACGCTGACAATTATGCGTAAGCTGCCGCGGGAAGTTGATCCGCTAGTCTACAATATGAGTGCTGAGAAGCCCGACAATGTGTCGTTTGCTGGAGTCGGTGGATTGACTGATCAGATCCGTGAGTTGCGCGAGGTGATTGAGCTGCCGTTGATGAACCCGGAGCTATTTCTGCGGGTAGGCGTGCAACCGCCCAAGGGCGTGCTTCTGTATGGGCCGCCTGGAACCGGCAAGACGCTGCTAGCCAAAGCTGTGGCAAACTCATTGGAAACAAACTTCCTCAAAGTGGTGAGCAGTGCCATTGTCGACAAGTACATTGGCGAAAGCTCCCGCATTGTGCGTGAGATGTTTGGATATGCGCGGGACCATGAGCCGTGCATTATCTTTATGGATGAGATTGATGCAATTGGTGGACGTCGATTCTCTGAGGGCACGTCAGCAGATCGTGAGATTCAGCGCACATTAATGGAACTGCTTAATCAGATGGACGGGTTTGACTCGCTGGGCAAGATTAAAATGATTATGGCTACTAACCGTCCGGATACTTTGGATCCAGCGTTGCTGCGTCCAGGGCGGTTGGATCGTAAGATTGAGATCCCATTGCCTAATGAGCAGGGCCGCACGGAGGTTCTCAAGATTCATGCGGCAAATATTGCCAAGCATGGTGAAATCGACTATGAGGCTATTGTCAAGCTTAGTGATGGATTTAATGGTGCTGATTTGCGTAACGTGTGCACAGAGGCCGGTATGTTTGCTATCCGCGACGAGCGTGATTATGTCGTGCAGGACGACTTTATGAAGGCAGTGCGCAAGGTTGGTGATGCCAAGAAACTTGAATCCAAGCTTGATTACGAGAAACTCTAATTCCTTTTCTTTAATTGAAATAACATATTACATGGTCTTACAACTTGCTGGAATTTAGTAACTAATGCGGGTTTAAGAAATTGGATAGAGTGTAGGATATTGCAATATGGCGGTTTGATGTTACGCTGGCTGATGAATATAGATATTATGAGATAAACTATTGCTCGAAAGAATCTGTGGATTAACCCAATATAGTCCATAATTGATTCATATAGAGAAATCAGACACATTTAACGCATTTCATCAATGCTTTAAACTAAATATATGTTACTTAAAAAGATAGTATAATGTAATGTGTTTGATTAGCTAGAAACACAAGAATAAAAATATTTAAATAAGCCAGATTTACCACTGGTTCTGCACAATAGAGGCACCCTGAACGTTGTGGTTAATGTGACCTCCGGGAGCACCAGCAACAGGGGGGTGGGGGTAGATAGGAGCACCCACAACCGGAGCGAACACTGGCACGCCATGGGCCGGATAGCCCCAAATCGGCGAGTGTGGGTAGTTGTTAACCACAGCATCGCGTCTGTTCAAGCCAGCTGGACGGTCGCCAATCTGGTTGCCCTTGCCGTTAGTAGTGGGTCCCGAGTTACCCGTAGTAGTGTGCTGGGACGGGTTCACCAAGTTGTTATCGCTCATGCCGAAGTTAGACGCATCATGGGTGAACGAGCTCCCAGTGATACCATGGAACTTGTTGTGGCCCTTGTTACCACCATCGACCAGCGTATTGGTGACCTCCTTGCCGTTGTTAATGTTGGGATTGTCCAAAGCGCTAGATCCACCAGCAAAAGTTTGGCCGGCCTGGCTGTCGAGTTTCTGAGCAACAGCGACAGCAGCAATGATTGCAAGAGTAGGGAAGAACTTCATTTTTGGGAGTACTAAATTAATGACGGATGTTAGCGATAAATTTTAAGGATCTAGCAAGAGATTGGGGAAAAAACTCGGTAGAAGGAATTGGATCAATTTGAGAGAACCTATGTATTTTTATTAGAACCTGGTGGAGATCAAATGTACCATTTATATAGGCTTTTTTCGCTCGAATGTTTAAGCAGGTAAAGAAAAGCAAGCAGCTTTGGCTTATTTCCAACAATAGCCACCAAAAATTCGTATTTGGTAGGCTCTGCTTATTATTTCTTTTTTAGCGAGTACTAGAATTGAATGCTGTGAAAAAAAAAAACTCCAACTGCGCCTTTACAAAAAATTCCCAGTCTATTCATTTGTGCATATAAACAAGTTACATTTAAAGCGGCGCTGTTAACATAAATATCTTTTTGTTTATTATCACATACAACTTTCAGAAAGTCTGTGAACGATTTGGTTTCCTTTCTCATAAAGACGCCACACATGTATTGATGTTTTCCTTTAGCCACATGTAGTTTTTTTTAAGTAGCCACATATATATTAGTTTCTGATGTGAACTTTTTTCCATAGGGATCGATTGTCATATGAGACCGGTTCCAAGCCTCATTTTTATAACTTTTAAGGGAATTGCTGTACTTTGTTAAAATGGTCTGAGAAAATGTAGAAAAACGCATACGTCATCGGTATTTAGCATGAATGGAATTTCTTGATTAGGAACCAGAAACTCCACAGAAGAATGACTGTAGCATCATTCATAGAAATTACAAAAATAAATTTCCATTTATCTATCCGATCACAGCTTTTCTGCCAATGAATGTGAATTGACAAAAGCAAATTAAGAGCCAAATGAGTTTAATGTTGTGTGGATAAAGAGTAATAAGTAAAAATAAGTAAAGTGTTTTAATAATTACTCAATAAAATACTAAGCCTTAAGCGTGATTCTGCACAATAGAAGCGCTCTGGTAGTTGCGGTTGGCACCAGCAGCGTAAGGGGCAGGGTGAGCATAGACGGGCTGAGCGTAGACTGGGTAGGGGTATACAGGCTGGGCATAGTGGACCGGGGCATAGGGAGCCGGAGCATAGCCAGCAGCAGGGTGAGGGTAGTCATAGCCGCCGTAGTTATTGTAGACAGCGCTGCGTCTGAGGAAACGATGGTGGGGAATAACATCATTGCCAATGTGGTTATGCTCGCCATTGGTAGTAGGGCCGGAGTTGCCCGAGGTACTGCTCGAAGACGGGTTGACGATGTTGTTGTCGCTGAGACCAACATTGCTCAGGGAGGAGCTGAACTTGCTGTTCGTCACACCGCTGAACTCGTTGCCACCGCTCTCGCCAGTGCTCAGGAGCGAGTTGGTGGATTGCTCGCCGTTGTTTACGTTCGCGTTGCTCACAGCGCTGGGGCCGCCGGCAACGGTGGAGCCACCATCACTGCCGAGCTGCTGGGCCATGACGGCGGTTGCGGCAACAAGAAGAGTAGTGAAGATCTGCATGGTTGGGATTTTAGAATAAAAATTAGAGCGAGTGTCTTTTTAGTAGCAACTACGGACGTAGAGAAGCCTTTTGTGAGGTGTAGAAGAGCGAATTAAAGATGTAACCTATGGATAGGAACTTGATGAATTCAATACCAATGCTAGCAATTCCGTGTTGCTTTTATATTCCAAAGATTCTGCTACTTATTCTTTGGTCTTTGAGTATTCTATACAGCTAAAACGAACTGGCTAAGAAACCAAATTGAAAATTGTTGTGGCTTTCAGGGCAAGCAAAACAACGCCTTCTCCATAAAAGATATTATGCCATATTTTGGTATAATGACTTGAAGCCTGGAATGTGCAACTAAAGTAAAAAAACCTGCCATTTTGCCATTAAAAATCCCAGCACTATACATTTACAGAATAGGAAAAAATAAACAAGCCTCTATCACTTTTCTAATTTCATAGCGTTAGTTTTCTGATAAAGCAATAATTTATTTAAACAGAAAATGTATTCACCCACTAATAAAGACTGCTTGTACACACGCCACATCAAGTGCTGCATATGGACCACAATGCAGGTTCATAGGAGGATTGCTTCAAACAACCACTGTGCAGAACTAGCAAACTGCGCAAAGTGCAGCTTTATGGCGTTTAAGGAGTCTGGACTGTCTAGGTGAAACAGCAGCATGGATCCCAAGACGCCGCAGACCGCATTGGCTGCACGTCTTGACCCAAAATGTGCATTCCATGGCTCTCCAAATATCGCCAGCAGCCAGCTCAATTCAGCATCCAAAAGAGGCATCTCTTGCTCATTAAACAGCGTGCACATCCGCCAAGCAAGCACGACAATCGCCAGACGTACGTCATAGAAGGCTGCCAATGCCAATACACGCATTATCTCGTTGAGGTTCAAGTTCTCGTCAACAATGCTTGCCAACGTGGGCACGTTTGTGTATTCCGTGGTTTGCAATGTGCATCGGCGGATAATCGAAATTAACGCTTTTAGTGCTGCATGATTGTCTTGCAAACAAAAGCTGCGCACGCCCCTTTGCACCACAAGGGACTCAGAGAAGGGGCCTGTGAACATGGCTTGGAACACTGAAGAATGCGCGGTTAGCAGTTCAAGTGGAACGTTAATCGCTGTGTCGCTAGCTGTCATGCCACTGCCTGAGAGCAAAATGGTTTGTGGATTTGAAGATGGCTCCCAAGCCGTTTGTGCAATAATTTCAGCGGCCCTGGCCTCCAAATACACTGTGCTCTCACGGATACATTTGCTAAGCAGCAGCCGCTGCCGCCACGCCATAAGCCTCAGTGCCATCTGACATTGACTGCCATTTTCCTGGAAAACTCCATCAACCAAACACGAAATAATCTTGGCTACTGTGCCAGCCGCTTTATGGAAACAGTCTGTGTCTAGGGCAGGCAGCACCAATGCTGCAGATATGCTTATCCGTTCAAGATCGGGGTTGGGCGCTGCTTTAATTACAGAGATAATGACTTTAAGTGGAATGGAGTGTTCAACTGCTTGCCATAGCGCATTGGAGTGTGCCAGATGTTCCTTGGCACGAAGCAGCGGCGTCAGCGCGTCAAACAAAACGTTGTCCTTGTCGCTCAGCCATTCAAGCACTGCTGCTTGATGGGTAATTAGTGTTTGCGGATCAATAGATCCTCTCGGACCACTGGCCATTAGCGGCCAAAATGCAATGTCGACTGGAAGCTTCAACAGTTCGTCAAAAAATGCTGTCCATAGTTTTGACAAAATACCAATGCTGTAGTATTCGCCGATCTCATGCTGTTTGGCTACAGGCAACCGCTGCTGTGCCGATTCATGAAGAAGTTTGGAAACCATGTCGTTTCCTGTACTATTGTTCACAATATCTTCCGATGCAAACTCTAGATCCAAGTCCTCGCTAAGCTTAATAAGAGAAAGCAGTGTTGGATCTGCTGCTTCTTCTTTCTCATATGTAATTCGTTTTTGATTTTCTGCAAATATAAGCAGCTTTGGCATGTTGCGACGTGCAGTTAGATCACTTACTACTATCCCGAGCTTCTCAACTAGTCCATGATCTATAAACTTCTGACGCACACCTTTATAGTGGGATATTCGCCGCAGCAAATGGAGTGCGTCTAACGCAATCCCCCACACATCGCGACATACGTGAAGAGTCAGTTTAGCCGCTTCGTTGTAGCTTTGATTTAACAATGGAAGCTCGCGCCACAGGTCGCAAGCCAGGAAGTAGATTACATCAATAATCAGGGGGAACCGTAAAGGTGAGTTAGAAAACAAGCTGGCTATTTGCGGCGATGAAGCAGGTGGAAGCACAAAGGATCTAGATGTGCTTTCGGTTATAGGTAAATATTGGTGCCAGGACATCAAGTGCGATGGCAGAATGCAGGCCAGGCGAATCATGTCGGCAGTATAGGGAGCAGAGTCAGCGATGCTGAGCAATCTGTTGATACTTACAGAAAGTGCCAGTGTCCACCACTTGAAAAATTGTACATTCGTATGAGTCAGCCCAGCATATATGCGAAGTGAGCTATGCCGAACAATGTTTCCAATCATATCTAGCCATATTTGGCCAGAACACAAGGCTAGTGAGCTAGGAACTGATTTGGTGCTGACAACACTGTATTTGAGAAATTCAGTATCAAGCAGCACTTGACAGAGCCCGACTTTCATCCCCACTTGCGTTAGCGCTTCGCTGGAAGGCGGGCTGTTACTGCGTATTTGGACATGAGGTAAGCGTAGCTTGTGCAGGTCGCGCGTCCATAGATGCGTGCGCACGCCCAAAATACTCGCTAGAGTCTGTAAAGATGAGAATGCACAGGCGCTGAACTCAGATTCAGACAAAATGGTTTTCAGATTCTTGCAGCAGATTACTGCTTGCTCTGCCGAATATGTAGCAAATGAGGATGAATCTACTTCGTCCCAGACGAGACAGCGTTCTAGCAGTGGCTTGCTGCTGTCCAAGCCCAAAGCTGCAAATACCGAAAGCGTTGTGAAAAAGCGGATTGCTTGCGCTGCAATGGGCCTAAAGGTATTGCGAGCGGATTCTTGACCTAAATCGGTGGATTGACACACCATTGGAATGCGCTGCAGTCGTGTCCAGTCGGTAGCTGATGTCAGCATACGGGTTTTATCACCCACCAATCCAATATTGATACGCTTTAGCGACTCTAGTTGCCGTGCCTGTCGTCCAGCATTATCTCGGGCACTTGCAGCAAACATACTAATCCACCGCAGCTGCGCTCGGAATGCCAATGCTGCTAGGCTTTGCATGCCTCGATCATTTACAATTGTCTCTTCATCTGCAATCTGGTTTGTCAGCAAAATAAAGGAAGTAAAAATACCGCCCAGCTCTGCTTCACGACCCACCTCTTCAGAATCCTCTCGCTCTTGCTCAGCATAAGGATTAGGAATCATGTCTTCGGAAGATGGCTCTAGAGCGCTGACTGGAGGAATAAGCGTGGGCCGAAATACATATGAGCTTAATGAACACTGTAGTCGCTCGAATGCGCCTTCTTCACGAACCACATCCATACATTGAGCAGCTGAACGAAATAGCCCTAACGATGCAGCTTGGATTGGAATCTGTCGCAAAAACCGCTCGCAAATGCGTAGACTGGTAAGCAAAAGCGGCCGACACACTTTATGGCTTATGAGCTCAGGGACAACTCGTGAGATGCGTGTAAGCAATGGTGCTAGAGCAGCAAATACAAGAACTTGTGCTTCTAGAGATGCCATGAACAGTGGTGTGCTGCTGTGTAGCGATGATGGGCTGTCTAAAGCAAGATGGCATAGGGACTCACAGAGCAGCAAGCTCCATATTTGCAAATCAGCAGAAGCTATATCAGTTACGTGTATCCAGCATAATCGGCTGCACTCAGCCAGTGCCTCCGTAACTACTTTATGTTGCTTCCAGCCAGAGATCCAGGTGCTGATTCGACACAAAGCAGCCCACTGATAGCAACGATGTCGCTTCTCGGCACAAAATGTATACAGCGGGCTACAGTTTGATCCTACTATATAGTGGCGAAATTGCTGAGATAGCACGAGCGATAGCCGAGCTATCACTTCCACATGCTGAGGTAAAGCTGAATCGGCATTAACAGATGCGGCTGGAAGTACACTTGCCAGATCGCGAATGCTGGCAAATACATCGCCCACATATGTCTCACTAGTTGCTCCTATGTCTGCACTACAGAGCGAGTAGCCCTCAGCTGCCAGTGCATGGAAAAGCCGAACCATGGATTCTGAACTGCCAGATCCTTGCTTTATAACTGCGCCGTTTTGAGCTCGCAGGATCCGAACAACATACCGATGCGCCCTGCTGAGGGATCTTATCTGCAATATACGAGCTAGCAGATCTACAAAGCTTTGCTGCGGCTCATTGTCAATGCGACGCCGTTTAACTGGTTTCTGGTTCATTGCTAGCCCGTCAAGAACCGAATCTGTGGCAAACTTTGACGTGGGTGCTTTCAGAATCTGCGATATGCACTTTAGCACGGCTGAAACTGTAGCAGCAAGTTCGCTAGAGGCGTTCTGATCGTTTACAAATGTAGCAGTAGCACGTACTATAGCAGAAAACATCCTGGCGACAAATGCTGGATTGACTGGAGACACGGTTGACGACATAGTTTGCAGCGGGAAGTCTGCAGCGGTATGCATATGCGTTACCGTGCCAGCCAGTGCCAGAAGGCACCGAATACAGGATGCGATCTGGTTGCTGTTGTCGTGTATGTGTTCTAGTGGCCGGACTAGTTGGACCAGCAGCAGGCCCAGGTCTCGCCAAGAGAGTGGCAGCAACTGTTGCTGAGTGAATTTGTCTATTTGCAGAGGCCGGCTACTCTTCCATACTTTACGGAATATCGTCGATGCAGTTTGAGCATGGCCATCGTCGGACATTTACATTAAAGTTTTCTTTAAAAAAAAATATTAGTAGGCAGAAAAAGTGTGCTGCTTATATTTTTTTTTAGCTAAACAAAAAAGGAGATAATAGAAGTTAGTAAGCGTGCTCAGCGGGGAACTCAAACACAACATCCTTGCCGGTCATGCGCTTGTAGACAGCCGAGAAAGTGTCCAGCTTGTACTCAAGGCTGGTAGCATCCTTGGAGTCCAAAAAGACCTTGATGGTTCTGGAACCATCAACCTTGACGCGGGTGCGCTTGCCAACGATCTCGGTGGGGTACACTAGATCATCCAGAATCTTATCGTGCACAACAGCCTGCGTGCGCGACATGGGGCGGGGCTGCTTGGCGCGGTTGATGCGGGCGGGCTTTCTGAGAATGCGGCGCTGGGCAATGAACAGCACCTGGCGGTCCGAGAACTTCTTCTCCAGCTCGCGAGTCACGCGCTGCTGCACCTTGTGCACCTCCTTCAGCAGGGGCACAGGCACAAAGATCACAATGGCCTTGCGGCCTGCCGATACCTCGACTTCCTTCACCGATGTGATTTGAATCGGACGCAGGTCCTTCTTCAGCTCAGGCGAGTGCGCCTCAAGATCCTGCAGGGCACGGTCGACCAAGAGCTCGGTCTCAGTGGGCAATTCGCCCTCGCGCTTCTGAATGTGCGTGGTGGCCATCTTTTTTTGGTTGCGTAATCTAACGGAGAATTTCCTACAAAAAAAAACACACGCCTTTTAGTTTAACGTTCACCTTCCTCTCTAGTTGGTAAATAGGCTGCGTGCATCCATCCCCAGTGCCGTTCGCTTAGCCGCTGCTGTTTTTAAAACATGCGCATCCATTCATTATAGTGTTGGATTCGTCCTTCTGTCATTTTTGGATTGGTTGTTGCTGTCGATATTGTTGCTGCTGCTGTTAAATCCTCCCTTTTTTGCCCGTTCGAATGGATGTACGCGTAAAAATAATATACTTTAGTACGCACCTTTTAGTCAGCGCTGCGATGAGAAAAGGACGATCAAGCTGAGGCAGCCGCTTCAATCTGCGTTTTGGATAAAAAATAAAAAAAAAATAAACTCAATGCAGGATCAAATCACGTGAAAATCGATTTGTGAGCTGTAATGAACCGCCGGCTCACCAGCCATGCTTTGATTTTCTTTTTGATATGGATGAGCTAAGCGAATTTCCCTTCTTGACACGCGCCGAATTTCTTCGCTGCATTGACCACTTTGAAGAGCAATTTGGAAGCCTCATTGAAATACGTCGCGACATTCACAAGCATCAGCAATTTGTGCGAATTTACCAACCGTTGTTTTCGCCTGATACAAGCAACAGTGATGTTCAGATAGATGAGATAGAAAATGTTGAAGACTTCGATCCGGTAGAGGCACTGGCAGACGATGTGCCGGCAGCTACGAGGACAGTGTGTGGCCAGGTTGAATACCATGTAGTGTACTCTGCATCATGGCGAGTTCCGGTCTTGTATATGCGGGTAGTTTTATCGGAGCCGTCTCGGGTGGTTTTAGATGCTGAGCAAGTTACCAATTTGCTGGTGGCAGATCAGCAAGTGCGTGGGGCAATTAAGGCAGTGGAGTTTGGTGGTGCACTGGGGATACAGGATCATCCAGTGCTTAACGAGCCATTCGTGTACCTTCATCCGTGCCATACTGCCACGTTACTGCGCGCAGTCGGCGTAACCATTGATGCCAAAAACTATATGAGTGCATGGCTGAGTCTTACTGGCTCTGCTGTAGGCTTGACGCTGCCGCTTTTTATGAAACAGCTATGATGTGCACTTTCCCTCCCTCCCTTTATTTGGGTGCCCAGATTAAAATATATGAAACAATCGTTTTGCTCATCACTTTGGAGGTTTCTTAACAACAAGCCTAGTGGCGTCGAATTGGCCAAAGAAAAAAAGAGAACATACTGCAGCGCTCAGTTTCTTTTCATCTTTCTGTATTTTTGTTAAAAGATACTATATTACTATGCCCAAGCTGATTCCAATACGGGCGTGGGGGTTGGGCCAGCGCATTGTCGCATTAATTTGGCGTCGGATACGTCGTAACTGGTGGCTAGACCGCAAGTGCATCTGTTTTCTCGTTGTGACTGGACTGACATTTGGGCTTTCGTATTATTTTATGAACGTGATGGCCAATGTCGCGTCGCAGCGGAGCAAGTTGATTGAGGACGATCTTGGCTCGCGGTACACCCTGCCAGATGTGTTTTTCGGCTTTATTGGATTTATTGAGCTGCTGTGGCTTACCGACATGTTTGATGCTTTGATGTTTGTGCCTACCGCCCTGCTGGTGATATCACACGAGCGGCCATGGCGTGTAGTCAGTCGACTGCTACTGGCGTGGGGGCTGGCATCGCTGATCCGAATTACTACCGTGGCAATTACGTCGGTGCCAGATCCACGGCCATCATGTCAGTATGTCCAAGGCAATGTGTTTACAGCATTCTCGCTACATCGTTGTGGTGACGCAATATACTCTGGACACACGTTGATATTTGTCGTGTGTGCTATGGTATGGACATCGTTTGCTCCCAAAAATCTGGTTGGCCGGGTGCTCACGACATGTGCCTGGGGTCTGTGTGTAGCTGGTTCGCTTATAGTTATTGCCAACCGCGCTCACTATACGATAGACGTGCTGTTGGCTTGGTACATTGCTCCAGGCGCTTGGTACACGGTAGCATGGTTCTGGTACTGGCATATAACAAAGAAGGGCCGGCTATTACGGATCGAGTTTCCCGTGGAGGTTGGACGGCATCGAGATTCAGATACGCCTGAAATGTGTCAACGGCGACGAGTACAGCTGGGTTTGACACTCGATGGCACGCCATACGATCCTGTCGCATTATATCTCAATGCTGTGCGTCATCACGACGAACTGACTCCACCAACTGCCACTGCTTCTCGATTTGAAGCTGATGAAAAGAGAGATTCGCCAGATAGCTGCGTAATTTCGCTTGGCCAGGAGGCTGAAAATGAGTCGTATTGATATTAATTGTTTCTATTAATGTATGTTTTGATGTTATAAACCAAGCATATTTCTTTAGATATAATTTAGAATTTAAACATTTGCATTGCACTTTGCAGCTTATTGTGTTAATGTCTCAGCAAGCATTCAGTATCAGGAATATCAAAAGCTAATCGAGCAAGCACTAAGTAATCTAAACTTGTTTGAGTTAAAAAAAAAAAGACAAAAAAAAAAAAGACAAAAAAAAAAAAAAAACAAAAGGACCTATTCTACCATTTCAAAGAGAACCGCCACTACGCCGGGGTGCTTAGTTTTTTTATGCTCCTTTATATCCTTTTCTTCCATTATGGTGTTGCATTCTCCACATTTCCAACGGGTAGACATAATGATTTCCGTATCTTTCAGTTGTTGTAATAAAGGGTGATAGACAAAAAATTATTTGAAGTGCAGGAATTCTCGTTTTTTTTTTAAATAGGCGCGTCGTTTGTCATCGTTTATCTGCTTTTTCTTTATGACAATTAATGTAAAAGACATGCAATTCTCAACAAATTGCTTTATTGCCTTTTTATTAATAATTAATAAGCTTTTATATTAAATGTGCTGATGAGAAGGACAATAGTATGGCAGTGATTAACTAAGCTCCTAAAATACATAAATATTCTAATAAGAAGAATGTTTTCTCTTTATTTTGGTAATTTCCATTTATATAGAGAGTGGCAATCTGTCTCTAGCAGCCAGCTTAACAATACCATATTCTCTAGCTTTGCCAAAATTGTGGGCTTGTTGTGAATAGTATAGACTTATTCAAGAAAGCAAAAAGTAGTTCTACTATAGCATTGTATAGTTATGGAATGGACATAAAAAACCCAAGTACCCTTTTAGCTTTTTTTGTAAAATATAGTGGCAAGATATACAGAAAACATTCTTGAAAGAGTTTTCCAACACAGCATACTTTTTTGGTTTTATGTCTTTTTTAAAATAAGGCTAAAGATTGTTAGGTGAAGCAAATGGAGATTTATATAGCTGATTGTGCTAGAAAATTATGTAGTTGTTCTTGGAAATAGCAAATAGTTGGGCAATGAAAGCATATAGATGAAAGCAGTTATAGTGCTGCCATTATATACAAGTGCAATATAAAAAGAAAAGCATCCTCTTCAATTGAAAAAGATAAATTTGTTTTTTTTGATTCAACCTGGCTTGTTTCATAGCACTTATCTTATATTCGTCAGAGTATTATATTAAGTTTAGTTAGCTTTTTAGTATTTATACAACCAGCTATTCCTATTATTTTTAGCTTCGGATATCCTCCTCTATTTATGTGCAGCAATATACTACAGTGAACATAAATAAGGCCCATATTTTGCAAATTATAGATTTGGTGGGGGATTCTTTGACTGGTTCTAATACAGCTTGAGAGGAAGGGTTATTAATAGTACAAAACAAAAATAAATGCAAAAAAAAAAGAGCCTCGTGCGGGTATCGAACCCGCGACCCTATGGTTAAAAGCCATATGCTCTAAACCACTGAGCTAACGAGGCTCAACCAACTTGACAGTTGTCTTGAACAATTGTATAAAAGCATATGGTTTTGTTTAACGCAACAAATAATTTTTTTTATGGAAACTTTATGTAGATTATCGGATAAAGAAGTGAGTAAGTTGCAGTAGCTGGATAGAGAATTGCAAATCCTTACGTGCATGTTGGCAGCAGAGGATTTTTCGATTGGTATTGCAGATTTTTTGCACCGGTGTCGCAGAAGGCAGAGTTGCTTTTTTTTGTTTTGTTGGCTAGTACAAAGTAATATTGTAAATCCATTAGAGGCGGCTATAGCCAAAAACTCTTATAGTTATCTCTCTCTAGGAAGAAAAAATAAACAAAGAAAAATAAACAGTAAGTTTTTTTTTAGCAAGCTAGAAAAGAACAAAATAACAAAAGGTAATGAATGCAGAAAAAATATAGAATTATCACTCTGGACACTCCATTTTTTGATGAGTGCGTAACGAATCTTTACGAGGAAAACCACCACCACAACGATCACAAATATGTTTGCCCTTTCTGCGATGCAACGCCTCATGTCTATGCAGGTCATGGCGCCTTGTAAAGGCCTTTATGCAGCTAGAGCATTTATACGGTCGAGACTCGTCAGAGTTGGGGAAGTGTGTAAGCCGGTGGGTTTTGAGATTGTATTGGCGGGCAAATGACCGGTCACATAGATCGCAGTTGAACCGCCGCTGCTGGTCCCGCTTATGCGGGGTTCCGCTTGTCCGTCGCCGTTTGGAGTCGTTGCTTGAAGAGATGTCCATGTCGTCGGAGGATCTTTTGGCTGGCGAAATTAGCGGCATTTGGGCAAATACCGACCCTGGCATATGATTAGTGGACCCTGATGCAGGGCTCGGCACGGCGGTATAGGGGGCAGCTGTTTGGGCTAATGGGGACAGGGGCGATAATGTGGATTGTTGTGCTCCAGAAAGGAACATTGGCGACGCCGACCCGCCAATTCGCTGCGAGGTAGCTCCTGCAGACTGAGACAGCACCGGCGAGAACTGGTTGCCCATGGGCGGTATATGTGTTTGGGGCAGCTGAAGCCGTTGTTGTTGTTGTTGTTGTTGTTGTTGTTGTTGTTGTTGCGTCTGTTCGCCGCTGTCTGAGCACACTTCGTCCAGTGGAGCAAAAAAAGATTCGGTTGCCTGCGGAACCAGGTCATTATAGAAGCTGGCGTTGGTCAGGCCTGACGACTGCCGCAATAAGCTGCGGTTACGCGTAAGGCGTCCGGTAGCTGCGGTTGTCGTGAGAGATTGCATAGTCGGGTTAGCCGAAAGCCCATTCGAGAATGGCCCACTGGTTGCAGGCAATGCCCGGGACAATACAGGAGCGCCGCGGCTATCCATGTTGGGCGACAGGTTCTGCACCAGGCTGTTGTGCGGCTGCGACATCAGCGTTGGGTCGTCGCCATTGGCGTTGAGAAATGCTGCTCCATACGGCGCTGTGGCCTGGGTGTCGTTGCCAGCCAAGGGTGACTGCGAGCCAAGCGAGTTGGCCTGTTGCTGCTGTGGGCTTATTGCCATATCGGGCGTCGGTACTCCCGAGTTACGCGCATACGTTGCGGATGCTGCCAAGAGCGACAGCCCCGCCTGAGCCGTCTGGGTACGTGGGCTCAGGGCGCTCAGGGCTGCAGAGGTGGTGCCCAGTGCCTCGACATCGTCAAACATGGGCAGCTCCGGCGTCCTCTCTTCCATCTGCGGGTCCGGCAGCGTGCGGATTTCGGGCGTTTTGAACACTTCAGAGGGCCGGAAGAACCCTGGCGGCTGGTTGTCCATTGCCGGGGACACCGGCTTGCTGGATGCTGCAGCTGGCCGGACTGCCGCGGATGTTGAGGGCGCTGCCATAAGCGCACCCGTTGCTGCCGGCGACGACGTCACTATTAGGGCTGGCGGCGGCTGTATTTGACCGGCTCTGGCGGGCCCTGCTGCCGGCTGCGTGTACTTTGGCGGCATTACCATTCCGTTGACTGCGGGCGAGGACATCGGGTCGTTCATCATCAGCGGGCTGTTGTTGAGTGCAAACAGGTACTGCAGAGCTGCTGGCGAGCCAATGTCGTGGAGCGGGTCTGTTGCTCGCGACATGCTTACGCTGCCTGCTGCTGCAGCGCTCATTGGCGCTACGGCGACGTCGGGAGAGAGAAATTGCGCTCCGGTTGCCGCTGCTCGCCCATCCACTTGCGGTATAAACGGCGTTGTCGGCGCCGACGCAAACGAAAAGTTCATTTGGGCCCAGGAAAAGTCCAGCTTTTTAATGTAACAGAGATGGAGGTGAAAAAAATATAAATGTAATTCCGGGACTGGTTGGGGGGAGAAAAGACTTTACGGAAGACAAAAGCTGGTTGGGGAGAAAGAGAAAAGGACGGCAAGAACGAAAAAAAAAAAGCTAGCGTAGTTTGGAAATGTACCTTTAAGAGGCAATAAGCTAGACAAGGGTAAAGGCACTGAAATAATGATAAGAAAATACGAAGGGTTAAAAAAAGCGCAGCCAAGAAAAAAAAAGGAGGGGGTGTTGAAAAAGATGGAAAAAAAAATTCCCGAGTGGCGCGGTCAGGCCAATTTATAGTCACCTCTTCAAGTAAAAAAAAAACTAAACTCATCAGCGTTTTTCCGCAAATATCGTGGTAATTGCTGCATCTTCTCATTTCATGTGGTTTTGTCCTCCTCTTTTACGCATGGCTTTGGCCTTCCCTGCTGACGCCTCTACCTATTCCTTTTGCTATAAAGAACACTTGTATAAAGTCTCCCGCATCTCTGCCCACTTTGCCCATCCATACAAGACTTCCGCATCTTTCTGCTTTCAAACCCTCACTAGCCACCCTTTTTTTTTAGTCTTTTCATGCTTTATCCGCAGTGTGCTGTTTATCAGCTGGGCTAAAGTCTCTGGACATGGCTGCGCATTCCTTGTAGGTATTCCCATTATAGATAGGGTGGCCCAGGGCCTTGGGTCATTACAAATAGGTCATTATACTACCGCTCTTATGCAAGGGTTTGCCGAGTAAAAAAAACAGCAGATGCTTCCTTTCTACAGCATGGGCTGTCCATACACGAAAGGGTATTGCATATGGCTGCGGAATTCGGCAAGTGGTCTCTCCACATCTTAATAGCCGTAATGCAAATTTTGCGGGGACAAGTGACTCAAAGCTGCCAAGACCCTTCGCCCTCCCGAGACATTTCCGAAGAATGTGGCAATTACAGTTAAATTAAAGCCGGTACTAGCAAAAGGCTTAGAAGCATAATAGTTGGCCGTTTCGGCATAAATGAGCCCGATATCTGGTGTAGAGTTCCCCAAGCTGACGGAGTTGCCGGGCCGGCGCTTACTGCTGTGCACATGGCGGTAAGCGAGCAGTTGGCTGCCGCGGTCTGGGTGCTGGTAAGCAGAGGGTCAGCTGCCGTCGTGGTGCTTGCTGAAATTGGCTGCATATCGGTGCCCGTATATGTTGCATCGGCGCTTTGCGTCGTGGTGGCTGTCGTGTGGTACAGCACGCCGATTTCATAGTCTTTGGCCAGCTTATGGAAATACGTAGCGTTATACTGGATGTCGCCACCATTTACTAGATTTGCCGCTGCCAAGCCCAGCAAGTGATTCAGCCGCACATCCATATGCATGTCATCGTAAAATATAAAGTCGGCGGGATCTGTGCAGCTTCCTTGCTCTGTTATGCACGAGCATGTGGTGTTTTTGGCCCCGATTGATTTCGAAAAGGTGCTGTTTGCAGTGACAAGCAAAAAGGACTCCACGTCGAGGAGCCAAAGCTTGGTATCCTTGAGAGCCTCCTCGTATTCGATTAGGGATTGGCGAAATAGCCTGTTCGTGTAGCCTATGAAGGTGCGCAAAACATCTACCGATGCCAGCAGTCGCCAGCGGGGCATTATATAAAGTGCCGGGATGTTGGTTACCGCAATCCCTTCAAACCTCAGTTTGTCCAGCGCCTTTACTTGGCTAAACACTCCGTCTACCAGCTTTTGCGCAAATGCGTGTCTGTCAGGCTCCTGCTGAAAAAGAAGCTGATCGCTCCTCTTAATCAGATCTGTAGTAGCCGCGCTTACCACAGCCAAGCTGTTGCGAATTCCCGTTTTGCGCCGAATCCAGTCGCGCTCGTTTTCAGTAAATTCTATCACTTGCTCGTCAAGTGCCGGTACTTCAAAGCCGTCGACCGCAGATGGAGTCCACTGGCTGTCTAAGGTGGAGTTGGCATAGGCGTAGCTTTTAAGCTGTCGCTCCAGCGCAGTTGCCATATACTCGGCAAATGTAGGTCCATTTGTTAGGCGGCCCTCGCTATAGCCTATGGCGCTATCGTTGGTGGCCTTTTGCAAATTGCCCGTATCGCCCAAATCATCTCCAAAAACGATTATTCGTCCGTTGTTTTCTGATGCAATACAAACATATGCTGCGCCAAGTATGGCCGCTCCAAAACATTTCATTATAGGATAAAAATACATTTGCACTTCAAGAATGCTATATCTGAATTCCATGCTATAAGCTTTTTGAGCATGGGTTTACTATTCGTATTTAAAAAATACTGTAAAGGCTAATTTGCCATTTTACAGTAATCAGCCGTGCATCCTTAAGATGTTTGCAAACAATTTTTTTTTGAAAGTGTCACTAATACTTTTTTATTAGTTGCCCACTTTCAGTGTCTAATCATCTAATTTTTATTTATAAAAAAGTTAGAATTCAGAAAATCCAGACGTTTCGCTGCTATTGTTGTAGTTATGTCCGCCAAGGCTCATGCTAGTTGGCTTTAAAGGTTGGTCAGTACTACCAGTGCATATTTGTAAATGTTTAAAGGCCAGGAATGGTAGTGTTGGTTATGTCTGGATTCTCCGCTCACATATCTGTGAGTCCTGTACTCTCGTCCTCAGGCTGCAGCATTACCTTTATACACTACAGTGATCTTCTCCTTTTCTTCCTCAACATGTATATCATAATTTTCAATGTTGTTTTCTTCAATATGCTTCTTCAGGAAAAGGTTAGTAATAATGCTTTCATTAGAAGTTTCTCCTAAAGCAAAATTATCAATATTACTGGTTTCATCTCCAATCGTTAAATTAACAGTATATTCGCTATAAAGGTATCCATCGCAGCCCGACATATTTGCACTTTTATCTTCTGTTAGAAATGAATTGTAAAATAATAGGAATAAAAATAAACAATTGCATGGGAAGGACTAAGGGTGCCTTCGTTTATTATCTTTTATATTGTGGCACCGCAAAAGGAAATTTTTTTTTTTTGCAAACCTGAAACGAGAAAAGCTCAAAGTCTCTGCTTTATTGCAATATAAACTCATCAAAGCACCCCTTTATTCCATAGAAAGAAATTAATGTAAAATTATCCTATGGCAAAAGAGACACAAAAGAAAAAGCTCCTAAAATTCAGTGGTCTTTGTGAACCACAACAACACTTAGCGGGTCCTTAAATTCTACGCTGTAATTACCAGCTTCTTGATCTGCTAAATGGCCATGGATTTGAAGAGTGGCCAGAGTACCATCGTCGGATTCGTCAGCCAAGGCAAACTCTTCCAGCAGCTTTTCCTCTCCACCATTGTCGTAAATCTTGACCGTATATCTGCTATAAAACCAGGGAGTATTATCAGCCATTTCTTGGTAGTGAATGAACAGAGGATAGAATGTTTGTTGTTTGAAGTAGCGAAGGAAAAAAAACAGCTTGCCTTTTATACTTGTTAAAAATCCAATTTCCAATTTTTCCCTGGGAATTTCATTTATGTTTATTGGATAGGTTAAGCTTTGTCTTTATTTAATATACTCCATCCCTTCTGTTTGATAAAGACAGATGTATTAACATATAATTATTGGCTTTTTTTACCCCCTCTTTTGTCGATCTGTCAAAGTCTCTGCATTTCGAGGTAAACGAATAAAGACAGTAAAGCAAAGAATGCCCAATGAAGCATTAGACATTCTTTGTTTAGCAAACAAACATTTAAAAGTGCAAGAAAATGAGCTAATCCAATCATCCTCATGAGCTTTCTAGCAGTACATAAAAATAGCACCATTTTACCTCCACAACCAAGCTTATAAAGCTTTATGTTTGGTGGTTATAGCAGAGCTTTTAGAAAATGGTTCAAGGGTGTTAAAAATACAAGCACTATTTAATTTTTCCTTTGCCTCCACAAAAAAAATTTTGTAAAGAATGGAGCTTGGAAAAAATGTTCTTTTGAGCTCGTCTCCATGAAGTAGTTACTACTATAATCCACTCCCCCCACTGTAAATAATGTTTGTTCATGTATAGTTATCCTCCCTTGATCTAAAAAAAAGTTACAAACAAACATTCCTTTCTTTTTTTATTCTTCTTATACTTTAATATCTTTGTAATTACTAAAAAAAAAGATGGGTAGAAAAAAGATTAATATTAGAGAGATTGAGAACTCGCGCCAAAAAACGGTGACATTTGCACGGCGTCGCGCAGGATTGATAAAGAAGGCACACGAGTTGAGCATTCTATGTGGCGTCAAAGTAGCCGTGGTGATATTTGATTCTAAAAATGCCAGCCATGTCGTAAGTAGAGCCCACTGTATATATAGCCATGCTGAAATGCAACAATAAGCTAAATAACCCCGGTAGTACTCATCGGCAGATACGCCAGAGGAATTGTTTACAAGGTATCTCAACAAACAATTTCTAACCAACGAGTCACGCAAACGCAAGGATACTTTGGATAGCAGCAGCGACACAAGCGGTGGCACGTACGGGTTCGACAACAATGGGTCGTTTGTCAGGCGTCGGCTTGCAGTGGTAAACGAGTATAAGGTGACTTCAGATGGCCCAAACTCGCGGAACTTGCATGTAAAGTACACAAAGCAATACCACAATCCAAGCTCAGCAGCGGCAAGCCAGCGGCAGTCTATGGGCAGCGCATCAACCCTATCGACAAGCACGCTCGAGCAGGCACTGCATTCGTCGCCATCTGTCCTCTCGTCGCTCAACGACTCGGCCCAGATCAACGATGTTGCTGGTTTGCATGGACAGGCAGCACTAAGCAGGCAGATGGTGTGCGGGCTGCCAGCTCGAACCATTTCGCTGCTCAAGAATAGCGACGGTATGGCGGCTGGCTCGGAGCCCATGCCTGCCGTGGGGCTGCCCTTTCAAGCAAGCGAGTTTTCATATCCGCCATTCCATATGGGGCTTGGGGCGGAGCAGCCAAATGCCCGCAACGCAGATGGGCTTAAAAACGCCACCCGTGATCTTTCAGCTTTATCGCTGTTTTCCGACAGCAACGGGCAGATCAATGGCGGGGCAGGGATTACAAGCGGTGTGCAGCTTGGCATTGACGGGCTGTTTAGCCCATTTGGCAGCAGTGGGCAGCGCGAAAGCAATAGCCCGCTGAGCAGCTCGGATGGCGGTAGCAGCTACAGCAATAGCCATTGCGAGATGCCCAAAAGCGCGCAGAACGAAGCAGAGCACCGGGCTAAGCGGCCCAGATCGCAGGTCTACGATAGCGCCAACGGAGATGACGCAAAGTATAGCTTGGACAAGACGCTGGTAGAAGACTTCCTGTCCAACAGCAAGGTTGCAGAGCTGCTAAGCACATCGTGGCGCCCCACAAACAAGGAAGAGCCGAGTGCAGAAGCGGCCTTTGAAAGCGATAGCAATCACGACGAAGATGAAGACGAAAGCAGCAGCGATGAAGAATCTGATGACGAGGAAGAGGAGGATGAAGTTGCTGACGATAGCGAGGGCCCTCAGCCAGACAAGCCTGAAGATGGAGCTCAAGAGCCCACTATAGAGCCACAGATGCTGCCTTCGCTTGAAGCCAATGCCAGCATCCTCCGTACGCTGCAGAGCCTGGGCATGACAGCGCCCACAGAGTACTCGTCAATGGGAGCCGGCAGCCTAGAACGTGATGCCAGTCTGCAACAGCTGTTCTCAGGACAAGAACAGGCACCTGCAGGCAGAACATCTAGCATGGCATTCGGCTTGGGCTATCCAGCATCAGCAGCAGCAGCAGCGGCGGCGGCGGCTGCGGCCAACATGCAAGGCAGCGGACACAGCAGGCATCCAGCTGCTCAGCAGCAACAATACAGCTTTCCAGCAGGAATTATGCTGACTGGCGCTCTCAACGACAGAGTGTTTTAGATCTCCTTTTTTTTTCGTTAGTTAGAAATACAAGATAGAAGTTGCTTTTATAGTTTTACAATAATGCAGTCGTGGTCAGTGCCCGGGCAGCTACGAGCGGCGTCAACGGCTAAGGCCGATGCCAAGCAAAACTCTTCCGGGATTGCTGGGTCGCGATAGACAAACATATCCAGGGAGGGGATGTATGCGATCAGCAGCACATAGTGCCCGACAAAGCCTGCATTGGAGATTCGGCGCCGGGCCAGCCACCCCAAAACGCCCCGGTGGCCTAATCGCGACATCTCCGATAGGCTGCGCTTGTGCCTGCCCCTTGCCTGCTGCTTCTGCTCGCAATCCACGCACGCGAGCCACCGCGAGTCAACCAGCAGCAGAGCCACGTACCGGCGATGCACCAGAAACCGCTTTAGATCCAGAAGCGATATCTTCACCTCCACAATCTGCACCAGCTGCTCCACCCGGGCCTTGGAGAACAGCGCAATTACGCGGGAAAAGTCCTCGTCGATTTCCATGCTGTAGAACTCGCTGCTGGCGTGCTGGGGGTTGACGCCCACGCATGTGGTGTAATATGTGAAGTCGGCGTGGTCGGGCAGATGCCTGCGCAGCAGAAACGCCAGATCGATAGTCCACACGGACTGCGTCTGCACGTCGCGCTCCAATTGCAGCACAGTGCAGGTGGCCTGGCCAAACGAGCGTAGAACCATGCATACGCTGGCCAGGCCACAGTCCCATTCCGTCTGCTGCAGCACTTTGCTGACTGGGTGCAGCCGAGAGAGCCGCTGTATATCGGGAAGGCGGTGTGCAACTAGCTGCCGTTGCTCCCGTTTGCTGAGTAGGCGCTGCTGCTGCTGCTGCTCAAAAGAAATATTAAAGTCGCTGTCCACGGTGGACTCGGAACTGACTGTTGTATTGGTAGGCCTTCTGGCTCGCCGGCCGAGGCCCTGCAGAAGCTCAGGCTGCGCCGCTGCAGCTTGTCCTGTGTCTTTGCTGGGCTCTGGGGTCGTTGGCTGCGGCGATTGTGTGGTTGCCAAAAGCGACTGTAATTTCGCCAACATCGTCATATTGCGCACAATTTCAACTACTATAAAAATACGAGAATAAAAGAAAATCAATGCGGAGGTTGTGGGAGAAATAATAATAATAAAAAGCCATTGTGGCAATTTCAGCTTTTGGTCTTTGTAGCCAAATAGCCAGAAGCATAATCCACTTTGAGAATGCGCCTCTGCTTTACTGGCATATATCTGCTATGTCTTCTCCAGAGCTCCTCCCCCAATTCCTCCGGTATGCAAGAATGCGCACTATAGAAATACAGTGGCTGTAGAAATTCCCAAGTTCAGTGTTTTTTTAATCAAGCTACTATAGCTTTTGGGCTAATCAGCCAATTGCCATATTAAAGCATATATTGCTTCAAGATAGGCTTAATCATACCAAATATTTAAAAAAAAAAAAAAGATTGCAAGCTTCATTTCTTTATAGTTAAATAAAATGGATTTGGAAATAGTTGTTACAGCCACTACAGTAAAAGCCCCTTATCAGGTTTAAAAAAGCTTCCCTTCTAAACTTATTACGCAGCCTAAAAGCACCTCTTTTTTGCTCTAATACAAAGCCCCCAGCATCTAAACAAAGCAATGCGCCTGCTAGCTATGCTACTCTATGGGTCCAAGCAATGTATATATACTGAAAGAAATGAAACAACACTAATATAAAAAAACAATCTCGTGGAGAACTGAGGGCACCGCACTAGCTATTAGGCTTTCCATGCTATGTATCTTACGTCTCTCTTTTAATTTCTTTTATTTTATTATATATGCGAACATAGGTCTCATCTCTTGCTTTTTCTCTCTCCTGGTAGGTCCAGTTGGGTGCGGGGTCAGAACCAGGATATGCGTCGCTATAAAATTTCCAGTTATCAACCACATATTTGAATTTTGCTTCTGTTAAACCATCATTGCTTGTCTCTTCCTTTGGTATATCGGGTTTATTCCTCTTACTGCACCAGCAACTAATTATAAATATAACTACACTGGCGACAAATCCGCCTATTAGCGGAAGTAAACACGGCAGCAGCATTCTATTATCAATACCGCCAGTGGTGCTATCGTCTGGAGCACGTTTGCTGACTGCGTTAATAGGCCGAGCCAGCGACAAAAGCGCTGAAGATGATATTATTGTAAAAATAGTAAGATACATAGTAATTGGCAAGGGCGCAAAGAAAAGAGATGCTAATAATTGTACGAGCTTTAGTGCTTGAGAAAAATTAGCTTCTTTTAAAGGATATTTATAAGATTCTCTTTGAAAATATTTTAAAAGGAAGAGACAGCCTTTAGCATCTGCACACAGCTCAAGCTCGAATAAAGAATATTTTAAAGGAGCAAAATTCCCTTTCAAAATTGCAAAAACGGGAAGTTGGGTAAAGAAATTTTCTTTGAGATTATTTTAAAAGATGTAAAAGCTGCCCCCTTGTGTATATGCAAAATTCAGGCTTGAATAAAAGGAATTTTTTTAAACCAAATGCTTAAAAGTTTCAAAAAGCTACCATAAATTTCTTATAGCTTAAAGAACTGTATTGCAAGTTTTTTTTTGTTTTATGGCTTTTTGAGCTAAATGGCGTATTCATTAGCAGTGTAGTAGTTTAAATTTAGCAATCGCCAGCCCATTTATTAGATTCCTACCGAATATAGCTTTGTTTTCCTTAACAAGAATAGTCCATTTTTATCTATTTGGTTATCTTAATCTTTGGCTCTATCATAAGCAACATAGCACCAAACCCTCAGTATCTGAACAAGACATAGTATCTGCTAGCTGGAGTTCTACGAGTCTAATTAGTATATTGAAAGAAATAAAAGCACATGTAGAATAGGAATAGTTAATGCCAAGACCTGGTATCTAAAGCCTGCTAGTAGAAGCCACGTACTTCACAGTTGATTGATGTTAGGGTGGTGTATTGCTTATTTTACTGAGCTGGGCAAATAGCCGTGTCAAAAGATGAGGCCAACATGCTAGCCTTTAAGTTTCCCACATTATATACCTTACCTCTCCCCTTTAAGCTCTTTTATTTTGTCATATACTTGAATATAATAACTATCCATTTCCTGCATTCTAAACCGATAAGATAAAGTAGGCGGCATACCAGCTGTAGGGCGTATTTTGGTATAGACACTCCAGTTATTGTGTACATACTTGTACATATCTTCGGTAAAACTGTCATTTTCCCAGCTATTATTGGATTTTTTAACAGGATATGTAATGAGCAGGGGGCGATTGGAATTACTTGGAGGAGTAGTATTGTTTGAATGAGTAGAGTGTTCTGAATAATAGGTGTGGATTGATGTAGCATAATTTCTGGTAGCAGGCTGATGTATTGTAGGATGGATTGAAGGGGCAGTGTGGGTTGAGGGAGCGGTGTGGTTTGAAGGAACAGCATGGTTTGAAGAAGCAATACTCTCATCCTGTGTATATAGGCTCTCAGCTTTCGGGCCTCCCTTTTTTGCTTTCCTATTATTGCACCAGCAACTAGCTACAAACACAAATAGGCTGACGGCAAACACGCCTATTAAAGGAAGCAGACAAGATAGCAGCATTCTTTTGTCGAATCCACCAGCGGTGCTATTGTCTGGAGCACGTTTGCTGACTACATTAACAGGATATGCCAATACAAAAGTCGCTATAAAATCTGTTATAGTGAAAATAGTTACAAGATGCATAATAATTGGTAGAGATGAAAGACGATTAATTGGTGTCAATATAAACTTCAATAAAAAAAAGTTTTTTTTTTGCAGGCTAAACTATTAAAAGGACTCTCGCCAGGGTTTTTCATAGAGCTTAAAAGAAAAAAGCTGCTTTATAAATTCCTTTTTTGTTCTATGGCCATCAAGATAAACAAAGTATATTTTACTGATGATCGAGTAATTTACATTATCTCTATCATTTAGAACGGAAGCGATGGTCTTGTCTTTTCCTTTTCCTTGGCCAAATCGTCCTTCCATTTGCGAATCTTTTCTGGCATATCTTGCAAGTTCTTTTGGATCTTTGCTTGTTTGGCAGCATATTCGCGCTGCTGCTTATGGCCCTTGGGAGGCTTCTTTTGCATAATCTTTGGAGGTTCAACTTCCGGCATGCCTATGGATTTCGGATCAATGTTGTTGAACAAGCATGCTTTGCGCAGCTCTGCTTGCCGCCGTAAGCTGAACCTTGGCGACCGCCAATGCCCATTTACAAATGTTGCTTTGAACTCATTTTCAGAATGAACTGTCTTTATATTCTTGAGTACCGCTTCTGAAAACTTGCGTACGGTTGCCATTAGCTTATAAATAGACAAGAAAAGGGGGGGAATTTAGAATTTGAAGAAACAAAAAAAAAGGCAATCGCTTGATATGGATCAGGCTAAAAATACCAGGGGATTAAAAATCTCGCTATTTTTTTTTTTGCTGGTTTTAGCTTGGCGCATTTTTTTGTTCACTTTTTGGTTTAACGCTCGTAATTTCTTCCTGCATTTCTCATCTGGATTTCTTCTTATCTGTGACAGCCAATTGCGTCTATACGTCGAAAACCGACGGTTTTCTTATTCTTATTCTTATTCTTCTTTACTTTGCACACAAGGCCCTTGTCCATTTGTTCTTTTTTTTTTTTTCTTCCTCTAAGCAAGCTGATTCTGTTTCCTGACCGCAGTATTTCTTTTATTCGCAAATTGCTATTTTGGTAATTCGCAAGCAACAAAGTATTTTCTTATTGCAATACGTATTTGTAAGTGTGAAAAGCGACTATTGCATTTGCATATAACTGAAAAGGTCCTGAGCATCTTTTGTAGATGGTTTGATACAAGCACTAAGGGGGCCATTTAACCTTCTTACGTATCGCTGCGCGGCTTTTTCTATTGACATATTAACTCTATACGCGGCCAACTGAACTCGCCGGGGCTGGCTCTCCACTGTCTTTTATACGGGGGAATGGAGGGGCTGAATGGCAGAGGAGCCGCCCGCTTACCACCAAAAACTTGGGACGATTTAGAAATCGCCGATGCTGCCGACCCAGCAAATGGCGATGCCTCCGCCAAGGCAAAGAGGCGAGGAACACGCGGTCGCGGACGGCGAATAAACTACACCAAAAAGGCCGTCTTCCAGCCTACAGTACGCGCATTGCCAATTGGCACACAGGAGCGCACCAGCACAGAGCCAGGACGAAGCCACTTGGACAAAAAGATTGGGAAAAGTGGCCTGGTTCTGGTCAACCGAAAGCCTGCGCTGGGATCTGCCGGCAGCTCAGCAAGGGCCTCTGATGCGTTTGAGAAATCATTGGGGAATAGCAAGACTGTGCGCTCGGGCGGCCCTGCCGGCACAGAAAACCCGTGGTCCCAGCGCTCACAGTCTCACGCAAAGCCAGCAGAGCCTGAAGCTCAAAGTGCGTTGCCAAAGTCCGCATCCCCTACAGCGCACCCATTGGTTGCAAGCAAGGGGGCTTACGTATCAGATGACAGCCAAGCATCCTCGCCGATAAAGTCCGATGAGCTGTCGCAGGCATCTGACCAGGCTGCTGCCCATCCCTGCCGATCTGAGCAGCCAGCAGCTGCAGCAGAGCCTGTAGTTCCAGCAGCGAAATCCCGCATTGAGCATGCAAATAAGGCAAACAAACGCACGCCTTTGCCTGCTGAGCGCTTGCAAGCAGCTCCGCCTGCTGCCGCCTCTATTGGCAAGGCAATGCCGCCTGAAGCAGCACCAGCTCCTCGACAAAAGAGCTCGAGTGGAGCTACAGCCAGCAACGAAGTCTGGGGCAATAAGGGGAAGACTGCAGCCAGTGCAAATGCGTCTGCTGCTGCAGCGGAGCCCTCAAAGTCACGATGGTGGAAGGCCAGCTTGTCGGGTGGCTCCCGTCGAGTAGATTCGCCGCAGCCAGCAGCACGGAAGTCACCGGCAACAGCAATTCCGCATCGAGCAGGAGAGGTGGCCAAGGCCGATGGCAACAAGGGAGGACGCTCAGGAGACGGCACGAATGGGCGTGGCTTGCGAAACAGCCGGCGAAATCCAGCGCCGATTCCAACAGTTGTTCCGCCGCTGGTGCTGGCTCGAGCAAGCATTCGGTCGGCCGAGCAAAAGCCGCTATCTGAGCTAGCAGCAACAAGTGCCCGCTCGCGTGACTCTGCTGTAGTAGTTACTACTACTGGTGCTACTGCTGCCGTCACTGCTGAAGCTGAAGCTGAAGCTGAGGACGCTGGCAAAGATGGCCCTTCAGCGCAGACAGTAGCTGGCCAGCAGGACTTGCCAGGAACACCAGATGCTTATGTGGATAGCACTGACTTGGCCAAACCTGTTGGTGATATGTCATTGGTCGATAAGCCAGCTGCAGCTGCCGATACCGCGCCAAAAAAGCAAGCAGACTCGTGGCGATCTATGTCGCTAGTCCAGGATAAATCTGTGCCATCAGCTGTTCCTGCTGAAATTCCAGTCAGTGCGGCTACTATGCAGCGGCCCGGGAGGCAACAGAATGAGCGGCGGGAACGGGGTCGAGCAGTAACCAGTTCAATGGCAACAATATCTACAAACTGGAGAGATAAGTCCAATCGCCTGCAGAGCACCATGGCTGAAGAATCGACTGTGCCAGCGTCATCTGCAGCTTCAGTGCAATCTTGGTTTAGCACTGCATCCGAGCAGCAGCAGCAGCAGCAAGCTATAAGCCATGGAGCCTCTGTACGCCATAGTCTGCATTCCGACCGTGATATGTATTACGGCTCTGTTACACAATTTTCAAATCTACTGCAGCTTTCTAGTGCGTCATCGCGGAACACCGCAGTGAGTGTGCCGTTTTCTTCGCAGATTTCTCAGCCCTCAATCAGCTCGCACGCAGCAGCACCGTATCCACAAGTAAGCACTTCCTCGGCTGTTCAGCAAAGCCGTCAATCCCCTCCCTTGCTACCGCCTTCGGTGCTTGCAGATATTTTTGCTGATGGAGAGCCAGCGCGACGCCAGCCAGGAACTTCACAGCCTCTAGCGAGTAGCAGTGGTAGTAGCGCAATGGTGCCTTCGATGCCAATTGCAGTGGGTGACGATGTTCATGCTCGTGCTCGGCGTATAAGCAGCGTTATCGGTATTGGTGCGCAGCATAGCGAGGAGGATGGCGATAAACTTGGCTATGGGTCGCGGGTACGTAGCTCGTCGTCGCTATTTCAGGCCAATCGCGGCACTGCTGCCTCAGGAGCTGGTTTGAATGGGTCGAAATCCCAGGGCTCTGACTTTATTGATCAGGGTCTTTTCCTCTGGCAAAGGCAACCGAAAGCTTCCGAGCCTGATCCCGTATCAACATATCCATCTAACCATGTCCAGCGCAGCGCTGCAGGTGATGAAAATATGTGGCCACATCGTTCCTCGCAGTCTCTTTATGCGGATGGCGTGAACAGGCTGTTGTTTGGTGCGCAACCAGCAACTACAATTTCTGCGTTTTCATCCGGTGCTCTATGGACAGACTCCGCAGCTCTGTCGTCTAGCGATGCGAGTGTTCGAGCTGTTCAGCCGCCAACTCGATCACGTCCTGCGTCGCGCGGTGAAGTAGATGGCTCAGGTAGACAGGTACACAGTCTTAACAGAGCACCACGCCCAATTGGTACCAGGAGCACGCCCGCAAGCAACAATGCGAACAGTGCTCAGGCTCCAAATGTTACTGGAAATGTGTCGGCGACAACCCAGTCTTGGAAAATACACTATTCGCCAGTACAGCCGCAGCTTCATTCTATACCATCTCAGCCACAGCAGCAGCAGCAGCAGCAGCAGAACCATGTGTATGGTACAGTAGCTAGCAACTCTGCAGCTAACTATAATTCATATATGGTATCAGCACCATTGAATGGCGTACATCAAATGGGATCATATATGGTTCCAATGGCACATGTGGTTGATCCAAGGGCGGCAAGTCAACCGGTGATGTTCTATCCAATGCAGCAACAACAGGAAGGATTCGGTGATGCCTCTGGTAATTACACTTCGTTTGCAGATATGACAGTGAGGCCACAGCAGATGTCAAACTGGCCATCATCTGTACATTCCTATGCGTATTCAGCAAACCACATACATCCTACACATCTACAGCAGCAGCAACAGCAGCAGCAACAGCAGCAGCAATATATGCAGTACTACTCCGCACCTGCACCACTTTCTCATGGAGGACAGCTGCAAATGGCAATGGTTCCAATGTACATGAATCCTGTGAATGCTCAAACAGGCCAACAAATGGCACATGTCAATATGCAACCAACTTATAGTAATACACCTACTGAACATTGGACGGGGTTTGCACAGCCAGCTTATCCTGAATATTCACATATGTCATTGCTACCACAGCAGCAGCAGCCTCAGAATTTGGCCCATGAAGCGGGTGCTTTTGAAAGCAAACAGCTACCATCGGAAACGGCACAGGTGAATATTAATAAGGAGGCCAGTGATGCTTCATCCTGTGCGCAGCAACAGCCTACAAATGTATCTGCGCAAGCGGCGAGTTCTCATAGAAATGGAAGATCAAAGGAACATCGGGCTCGCAATGGCAATAACAAACAGGATGACAAGTCTCCTGCTTTAGAGAATTCGGATGCGATAGCAAACAATGCTGGCTTAAGTAGCAAACACAACTTGCGTTTAGATAAAGGACGGAAAGCGAGTAAAGGTGGTGCAAATGAGATTCCAGATAAACCGCCCGCTCGTCGTAATCGCGGTGCTCACCGTAAGACTGGTGGTCGTAAACGCGCAACTACAGCACCTCTTGCAGAGTGATTTAAAGAAAGCACAGCGCTTTTTTTTTTGTTATGACATTTATCCTGGTTATTTTGGGGAGGGAGTGTTTTTATTCTTTTTTATAAACTTATGTTTATACATATTTACTTAAGAAACATTTATTGAATAGATTAGATTCAACATGATCGTATATCACTTTTAATGAGAAAAAAGTGAATATTCACCTTGATAAGTTGACGCAGACAAAAGACTTGGGCATTTTGTACATGTTTTTTATTTTCACACGTTGTAAAGTCTCGCCCTTCGATGAAAAAGGTGGAAGAAAATTTTCCTTGTAAAAAGCGAAAGAAAGGAAGAAATTCGCATTATTTTTGCAAAAGGAAAAATAAGGAGGATTATATAAGAAATAAAGGATCCTACTTATTTTCAACATTTATCTGCATTTCTATTGTTTCTATATTGCTGAGTTATGGAATTTTATGCTGTAATAAGTTCCAATGACGAGGAGTTCGCAGAGATCTCAGATTATTTAAACAGTATAGGTAGACAGGGTCAGATGGGACGTTTTGTGAATAATGGTAAAGAAATAGAGGTCTATGATGAAAATGCCAACCTAATTGGAATTATTGATGCACCTATCAAAAACTCCATATAAAAATAACCAGCATTTTCCTTGGCTCTAGCCATCATAGGTATATGACAATTTAAGGTATAAAGCAAATAGGTGTTTTTTTTTACCAATAAAAGTAGCTGATTAAGTTTGTTCAGTAAATTAAATTATTTCACTTGTTTTAATCAAAAGGAGATTATTTTTATTGTTTCATTAAGCACATGATTGGGAGACTTCAAATAAAGACAAACATATAATATATAAATTAATAAAAAAAATTAAATAATAGTAATACATGATGTTTTTATTAATGGATGGTATTTCTCTCTACCTTTCTGCCAGTAGTATATAAGGGAAAAATATCTCTTCAATATGACAACCTTGCAAATAATAAACATTTTTCTTTATTATTCTACTAACTGTTTCAAATGAGCACTCAATACTATGAACGTACACCTACTAAGGTCTTAGAGGTCTTTGAAAGGCATTATCCTAAGTATGATAAGGGAGGATATAACGGATTCTTTGTACAAGGGGATACTTACATTCATGTGCGTAAACCTGATGGATCTTTTGAAGCTATGGTTCGAAATCCAGATTCTAAACGCTGTATAATACTCTAAACAACATATTTTGTCCTGTATGGCAGAAACCAAGCTTTAAAAGCAAGAGAGACTAATTTCAAATGTTACAATTTGATTAAATAAATTCCAGTTAAATCTAGTGCAATTGTTGCTTTAGGGCAATGCAGTCTTGTATTGTATGTCCGGTCAAACATCATGTGTTTATCATATAATATGCTATCATGTAGCTTGTAAATATCTTGACAGCCTCTATTTCAAAGAAAGAAAGGCATTTTCTTTATCCAGATAGAGCATTTTAGTAAAAAAAAAAAAAGCAGCCAATATAAAAAGAAAAAAAAATTCCATATTAAAAACTGTAAATGCAATAATTTTCCTTCTACCCCAAGCACATACTCCAATAGTTAACATGACTGAGTGGACAGACTGGACAAGCAGTGAGCTTAGAGATATATTACGCAGAAATGGATATGGGCAATATGCAGATGGAGAATATAATGCATATCTTATAAGTGATGGTGCTAATATCCAGATTGTCACTTCTAGTGGTCATAATGTTAAAGTAGTACCTAATCCAGAACCATCTGGGTGTCTTCCTATTAAATGTGAAATTATGTAAAGCAGCAGATTTCTGCTTAATTCATATGACAGGTTATTGGTTTTTTATTCAAAATATACAAGAACTTTTGAGGAAACAAGTTGTAGATAGAATAGTATTCTATGATTTTTTTTAGTCAATACATATGCTGAGCTTTTTTTTTTTTGAACTAATATTTGCATAATGTGGAATATAAAAGAACGCAAGTTTATTTAGCATAGCACTTTGGTTTTGACAGGGCATTGGTTAATTATGGATGCTTTAGTAAAGCCAAGAATTATTCTCATATTTTTCCATCTTCTTATTCATCAATAGTTACTGTATTTCCAAATGCACTGGAGGCATTTGCAACAGCAGCGGAAAAGTGGCTGCCAGATGGTACTGGATATATGTAATCCAGCAGTTCCTGGCGCGGATCTTGTATGCGACCCCTCTCCCACAAAATTGGACAAGTAAATGTAGTGTGGGCGGAGCAAGGAAAAAAAGTGGGGCCAGATGGCGTGCGTCTTTTTGGCAGACAAATCAAAAAAAAAAAAAAAAATCACCCGTTTCCTTCGTACACATGTGATGTGACTCAAGAGAAACAAAAGGATCAGGGGGAGGCATATAGAGAAATGTATGGTCTCGACCAGAAAAAGAAAGAAAGCCTTTCTTTCTTTTTATTATTGATTCTAAATAGGGTATTTTTTTATACAGCCATAAAATAGAATGAGTGGACAAGACACAATATCAGAACGACCAGGAGTGGGTGCTACAGGGCACTGGCTTTTGACACAGGCTCGTGAGCTTGTAGAGAATCAAAAAGTAGTTCAGGTAGACGCAGAAGCTTCTGTGGAAGAGGCATGCGATGCGCTGATCGAGCATGGGATCCAGTCAGTGCCGCTTTACGACTCGAAGAGCCACTCGTACGTGGGAATGTTTGATGTGCACGATCTGGCCGCGTATATTTTGGCGCGGCGTGGTAGCGTGGGCGGGCGGACACGGTCGGTCTCGCAAAGCTCCGATACGGGCAGCCCGTTGGCACGGCAAGCAATGGAGCATTTGGACGGGGGACGTCGGGGGAGCCGGAGCGATGCGGTAAGCCGGATTTCCGATCTCTCCCATCTGAATCCGTTCTACTCGGTAGTGCCCGAGACAACTGTTGCGCAAGTGGCACAGGTATTTGCCAAGGGCGCGCACCGCGTCGCGGTGATGGAGAGCGAACGGGCGATTCGCGGCATTTTGTCGCAAGCTCGCGTGGTGCGGTTCTTTTTTGAGCATAGCGACGATGCCACTAGCGGGGCAGAAAAGCTGCTGCTGGACGCGTCGCTGGAGTCGCTGAGGCTGGTGACGCGCGACGTGGTGACGGTGTCGCCCGACACGCCGGTTCTGAAGGCTTTGTCGCTGCTGGAGAGCCATCGGATTACGTCACTGCCGCTTGTAGATGCCGCAGGGTGCCTGGTGGGCAACTTGTCGCTGTCAGATGTCAAGTATCTGGCTCGCGAGCGCCACATGGCGGCGTCATCGTGTCGGGAGCTTGTGCAGGCTGCGCGCTACTGGCAGGGGATGCGGGATGGCCAGGACCGCGCAGCCATATTTTCAGCGCGCCCACAGGCCACCCTGCGCTATGTGCTGGCCAAGCTGATCGCCACCGGTGCTCATCGCATTTGGATTGTGGAGCCGCCTGCTGGAGCCATGCACCGCGAGTCGTCGGGCCTTACAGGCAGCAGCGACAATGGCGGTGCTCGGCGTGCTTCGGTCAGCAGCGCATCGTCGCAAACGGTTCCTGTTGATCTGAACCGCTTTGCAGGCGAGTTTGGCGACACCGTGTGCGGTGTCGTCAGCCTCACCGACATTTTGCGCTTGATAGTCGATGCTGCTCCTAAACCTCGGGCCGATCCCGAGTACAATTACGCTTCTATGGATTAAAAAAAGATTAGAGTAAATGGTAGCATACATCATTGCCAATACCTTTTTTTTTTAATCCGCATATATATAAATGCAACAGCTAAATTAATATATGTAAAGTTTTTTTTCCTCTCACAGCAAAAAATTTATATATGTAAGCCCAAAAGTATATATAGGTGAGGAATTTAATCGTTTTACATTACAATGCACGACGATTTATCGTCGGAAGAGCCCAGTTCATCCGGGTTATCTCCACCAGCACGCGACCTGTTGGCGATCTTAATCGAGTTTACAAAGACCTGGTCGATATTGAGGTTTTCCTTGGCAGAAGTCTCAATGTAGGGGCAGCCAAACTGACGAGCGGCCTCCTCAGCATCAGCTTTGTTGACTTGTCGCTCGTCCTTCAAATCGCTCTTGTTGCCTACCAGCACCATTGCCACCGTTTCCGTCCCACTCATGTCCAGAATTTTGTCTCGGATCACTTTGGCTATTTCAAAACTCTTGTAAAACGTCACTGAAAATGCAATCACGTATACGTCGGCTGCTCCCACATATGATGCGTCCAGTAACGATGTCTCATCCTAAAGTGCACTTATTAGCAATGCTTCCCTTCCATGTGCGCTTTCAGTTTATACTTGCCTGTCCTGCTGTGTCAATTATGCTCAAGTTATATTCCACTTGGTTTATTGTCATCTTCTTGCTGTGAGTGTTCTTGATAGTAGGCTGATACTTTTCATTAAACTCGTTGCCCAAAAACCGTTGAATAGCTGTACTCTTGCCTAATATATATAATCATCAGCTTTTTTTTTTCTACTATCCACTTTGCTCAAACAGGCATGCTGTTTTTGTAGTGTTACAAACTTACCCACACCAATTCCTCCTAGCACTACAACATTCCGGTCCAACTGATTAGTCATTTTTTTAAAAGACACTTTTATCTTGAAAAAAAAAGGAGCTTTGGTAGTGATCGTTTTTTGCAAATATAATGCACTTCCGCTTCAAAAATAGTGTATACAAGACTATACAACGCAACTATATAAAAAAGAAGGAAAAAAAAAGCTTGTCAAAAATATTAAAGTATAGAGGAGAAAAAATTGTTCTTCTTTACCCTCTTTTACACACGAAAAAAAAAAAAAAAGTCACGCGGATCGAGATTTTTTTCTTAAAGGAAAAGGGGGGGGAAGGTTTTCTTTACACACACCAAAGATTTTTTTTTTTAAATCAACTATGTGGCATTGTAGGGATATTCGTAGTCGGAAGGGACTTTAGCAAAGTCAAGACTTGCCAAGCGGACAGCTGGCCATCTTGCCTGCGGGTCGGATACAAAGCAATGTTTGCAGAATTCCAACCCGGCTGCCGTTAGATCGTCAGGAATCGGCGGAGCCTCGCCTCGCCCCAGCTTGAAAAACACTTGCGGCTCCTGCAGTTCATCCCACGGCTGCCGGCCCGACCACATCTGCACTACCACACAGCCCAGGGCCCAGATATCCGCTGCCTCTGAATACTCCGACGCCCGAGCTATTTCTGGCGCCATAAACGGCACCGTGCCTAGAATCTTGCGCTGATGGCGCCGCCGCCTACCAGCTTCCGCCACGCTACTGCGATCAATCTTGCGTGAAATTCCAAAGTCGGAAATCTTGCATGTGCCCGTGTGGTCTACCAGAATGTTTGCGCCCTTGATGTCGCGGTGCAGAATGGCCCGCTCGTGCAGATATGCCAAGCCGGCAGTTATCTGGGCCACAAACGAGTGCACCACGGCTTCGGGCAGCGGCCCGTGCTGCTGCACCAGCGACTGCACGGTTCCGCCCGGAACGTACTCTAGAAACATGCTCATCAGCCCCGGCGTCACTTCCACACCCAGCAGCTGCACAATGTGCTCATGGTCCAGGTCCCGCAGCAGCTCCACCTCTGTCTGCATCATCTGCACCGCATCCGCCAGCTTCCCACTGCCTGAAGCTGCTGCACGCAGCTCTGTTGGCAGCCGGATCTGTTTGACTGCTATCACCTCACCGGTTCCTGCGTTGATTCCCACGTACACATGGCCAAACGAGCCACGGCCAATCAGCTTTCCACGGATCCACTGGAACCGCACTCCTGCTGGGCCCATGTTGTACTTTGCAAACAGAGACCGCACCGTGTCGCTGACCGACGTTGCCGATGCTGCTTCCTCCCGCCACTGCTGCTCGCGGTCTCGCTCAAACTGCGCTCGCGTGGTCCCCACTGCCCGCCCGTCCTCACAGCGCATTGCTGCTTCCACGATCTCCTTCTCTGCTTCCGGGTTCGGCTCCGGTTTGCGCAAGAGCGACAGCGCCCGCCGCACAATCTCATCGCTCCCTGCTCCGCTGCTGCTGCTGCTGCTGCTGCTGCTGCTTGCTTCTGCTGGCCGTGCCCGTTGCTGTGTGGCTGGCCGGATCTCCTCAGGAATGCACCCCCACATCCGTGTCGACTTACGCCGCACTATTCCTGATGTTGCAGGGCGCCAGCTTGGCTCATCCAGCTCAATCTGCGGCATTGCTGGCGGTTCTGGCCGCTGGTCCCGCTGTACCGGTCGCGACCGATTCCGCGGGCCACGCCGCCACCGCGTCTCCTGCACCAGCATTCGCACACTCTTGCGCCGCCCAATCCCACTGCTGTTGCTGTTGCTGTTATTGCGACTATCGCCATCTGCATCTGTAGGAGCTTGTGGTTGCTTGCGCTGCTGCTTGTCTACATTTGTGCCTCCATAAGCGTCATCCATGATTATGTGAAATTCTTGACTGGGAAGCGATTCATCGTCAACTGGTACCGCCTGCACAATGGGCCGGTCCAGATCGTGGTCCGGGAAATACTCGTCCAGCTGCTCGCCAATGACGTCTGCTGTTGGCCGCTGATGCACTTTCTTGTTTGTCGATGGGCGCTTCAGCAACGTAGCTCGCATTCCACGTGTAAATCGCCAGCTGCTGGGCAGCTCGCGGACACTGGGCTCACGCCGAATCAGATCGGCTCTGACTGCCGCTGCTTCTAAATCGTCACTATCGTCGTCTGGTGCTGGCGCTGCTCCGCCCCAGAGCAAGTCGTCCTCGTCTTTGTCGTTGACGGCTGTTTCTTCCTTGCTGCTGATGCCCGTGCTTGACAATGTCTCTGGCAGCCGCTCCGTGCTTGACGACCCTAGCGTCGTCTGGCTGGGTGCTCCGCTAATGCCCTTGGGCACCACAAACTCCTTGTTGAAAAACATCAGGGTCCACGAGTCTGAATCCGCCCCTGCTTCATTTCCCACGGTCGATGGTGCAGGAACGCCTGCTCCAGGAATGGTTGTTCGAGCCGTCACAAACGAGCTGGGCGAGTCAATATCGCCGCTAAACGGGCTGGGCGATAGCGAGCCACCAGAGCTCAAGCCAGGCGATGCAGCAGCTGGAATACGAGGTGGAATGATGGGCACTGCCGAGCAAATCTCCTCTAAATCTGATAACGATGCCTCGGAGCCAGGGCTGTTTGCTCCAGCTACAGGAATCCGCAATCCCGTCTTATTTGTGCTGCTGCTTCTATCGCGTGCATCATATAGCATAAATTTTGCCGGGGAATCAGGGCGTGCACGCACACAATGCACCCACAAGTCACTTTCAGATGCTATTGGTTGCAGCGTGCTGTCATCCAAAACGGCCGCAAAGCGCCAGCGACTGGGAGACAGCAACGTTTCGCCCGCGCCTCCGTATAGCTTGCGTACTAAGCGCTCTGCTACGCTGGCACCCGAAACCAGCCGCGCAATGCTGACGGGTACAAAGTCGTTGCTGTTTTCGGTCCGTGCCAGAACCACATGTGCCATTGTGGCTGGGCTTGCGCTGCTGCTGCCACTGCTGCTTCCGCTTTCGACCATGCTTGAGGGCCGCTCTCCCGCTTGCACCCGCGCTGTGTGCGGCGACTCGATGTCGCTGGTCGTACCTGCGCGGTACCGGCTCCGGCGATGAATAGCTCGCCGTGGCTCAGCTTCTTCAGGTTGTGCAGATGCTGTTTGCGGGCGCTGCCGGAACGGCACTCTCCAGCGGCGTGGTAATGTGGATGGCGATGAGCTCTTGCGTCCAGCTTCGCCCGAGGACATTCCATCGCCGGCACTGTGATTTCCTGTACTGTGATTACGTAGCGTGTTCAGATCTGTGACTACGCGCAGTCCACCAGCACCGGTTTCAGCTTTCGGCTGCGATCGCTGTGCAAAACCGAAAAACCCTGATAATCTGCTGGTGTACTTTGACTCAGATGTTGTTGGACTTGGCCCTTCCTCTTTGCGAATCTGCTTTTGGCGCTGCTTCTGTTGGTGGTGTTCAATGGCTGCTGCTATACGTGCTGTTTCGGGTGTGCTGCTGGTTGATGACGTAGCTGCCTTTTTAGCAATGTCTGTTTTGATTGAGGAAAGCAGCGTTGCCGCGGTCTTGTCAAAGTCTGCATCATAAGACAGCACTTGGCGCACGCCCTTGAGCTTGAAAGTGGGTGACTGTTCATCTCGTGCTGGTTGCAATGACTGTGGGCTCATTTGTTGCTGTTGCTGTGTTGGTTTATGAGTTACAGGGATTGAAAGTGCTGATGGCCCCACGGTTAATTCTATTTCATCAGTAACCATGATTGATTCCGCTTCATATGCATCGACAATTACCGATGATCTCTGGCTACTATTTTCCGACATCTCCTCGGCATCAAATATTGCTGGAGACTGCACTATCTCCTCAGCATCCATAATGACTGGCGAATGCACTATCTCCTCAGCATCCATAATAGCAGGCGACTGCATTAGCTCCTCAGCATCAAATGTAGCAGTTTGCTCACCAATCTCTTCAGCATCCATTATCGATAATGCCGCATGGCTACTGTCAATAGGAGCAGCATTCTCTACAAGATCAAAATGCGAGGTTCCAAAGCTAGCTATGCTCTCATTACTGGCTATGCTATCAGCGTCGAATATTGCTGGCTCATCACACAAGCGTATCTCAGCCGAGGACTGCGGACGCTCGTTACCCGTACATTCGAGAATAGTGGACTCACGCAGAGCTGGAAAGCTGAGCGGTGCAGAGGGAGTTCGTGAATGGCTGTAGCGGTAACTAGCTGCTGGCAAATTGGCATTGTCAGCTCCTGTATATGACGGCTGAAAGCGTGCGTCAACAGAGTCTATGCGGCTATGCTGGCTATGCTGGCTGGGCGAGGTACTTGTGCTGAGTGTGCCTGGAAGCACGTTTACCACTGACAGCGGCGTGACTGTCGAGTCGCCGGTCTCGCATGGCGATGTACGAAACTCGTGCATCAATGCCGCTGTGTTTATTGCTGGCAGCTGTGCTGCATGTGTCCCATGTACTTGCCGTTGAGCCAGCTGTTGCTGAGCTCTAAGCACATGCGGCGGTAGTATAGGCGGATCTTCAGCTTCTGAAGATGTATTAGTGACGTCAGACGAGTCGTCCAAATCATCTGGAAGATTGGCGATATGGTAATTGCCCGGCTGCAGCGCACTAAGCACCGGGGATATCGATGTGCGTCGTGTATGTGCAGTCTTTTGCCTCCCATCGTTGTCATTGGGCGAAGCATCAAACATTCCCTGAATGGGGGCGCGTTCTTTGGGCCGTAGATGGTCGGCTGGATGCGGATTGCGTGCAGCAAATGTTGGGCGTGCCGATGCAGGGCTGGTAGTACTGCGAAATGCATATGTTCCAGAAGCGCCATGTGCATAGTATGGCGAATGTGGGTGGTTGGTTCCGTGGTATCGTGCTGGCAGGGTATGTGTAGATGCGTTGCCTTGGGCAGATAGCGACGCTGCATTACTCGATGGCGTGCGCTGTATAATGCTGTCTGGGTTGGGGTCTTCAGGTATATCCACCACTGCACTTCGCCTTCGCACCAGCTGCTGCTGTGGTTGTGCTGGTCTACCGTACTTTGGCGGCCGCGCTGCCCATGTGGCTGGGCCAGGCCGCACCATTGGCAGCTCGTCAACCTCAACATGCGCACTATCACTGCTACGATACTTTGAAGATGCTGCAGTGCTGTACTGCGCTGCACGTTCTCCACTGGTATCTCGGAATGGAGGTGATCTTGGCGACCTACCAGTTGTGCGCGGTGTCCATGTGCGGGCATTGCTGGTGCTGCTGCTACCAGCAGTGCCAAGCGCCGCACGAGCAGACCGAGTGACGTCAGTACCTGTGTTTATGGCAAATGGCACCTGGGCGGCAGAGCCGTCCTTTTGTGCCACCTGCAGAGGTCGTACGGGCCGTGCGACCATGCCATTAGATGTTAGCTGGTGCATGTATGTGGGCTGGGGATCGTCATGCCGTAGCGTCCATGAAGGCCGTGGTGGTCTGAGCGGCTGCAGCGGCTGGCTCAAGATCTGTGCACTGGTGCTCTGGTAGTTGTATGTTTGCGGTACGCTGTTGGCTGGCGGTCGGTATGTTGTTGGCGGCACTTTGACGGTTCCTGTCATATGGCTGCGGTTGGCTGGTGTCGCACAGGCTACGTTTAGCCGGTATATCGCTGCGTTGAGTTGAATAAGCTCCTGCATTGTTACGCCTGGAATCCGCATTCCGCGCAAGTCTTCCAGCTTTAATGTATAGAAGCGGTATCCTTCGATTCCATGCTCTATACAAAACCAGATAATTAGCATACAAAGATAACGTGTATATTGGCCTAGTTTAAAACCTCATGTGCTTACGTAGAAAGTAGGGGATAAAGCGGGCAAAACCATTGCTCTGGGCCCACCGGACTATTGACTCGCGGGACCAAGGTAGTGGATTCCCTGCCACGTCCACGGGAATGTTTGCTGACGATAAATTAGCTGTGGAACTTTTTTCTTTTTTGCGAGTGCTGTTGCTTGTGGCTGACGGGGCTGTAGACTGCGGGTCGCGTCGAACAAGCCGTGCCTCCATCTAAAATTCAAGGCATAAAACTTGCCAATTCATAAAACGGAATAAAAGAAGGAGGGGGTTTTGTTCAAAAGTAGCAAGTCATTTTTTTCGCCCCTCAAGCATCCAAATGAAGAAGAGTTCTATTGGTTCATTTTTCCCCCTGTTAGTTACCTTAAGGGGCTTGAAGGTATTTCATGAGCCCAAGTGTCTTGACTCCTTTTTTTTACGCCGCTCCCATGCTTTATAAGGAATAAGTCTCTTCCCTTGTTCCTTTCTTTTTCTCGTTTGTTTTATTTATATTTTTATAGTATGGCTCTGGTTGCAGATGCAGCAGATCCTGGTGAGGGCTTCAATATGGTGCTATCCACAGCCATCGGCTATGTGTCGTTAGCTTGCTGGATGGTGGTTATGTTTCCACAAATTTATTTAAACTACCAGCGTAAAAGCGGAGAAGGAGTAAGCCTGGTTATGATGATTGCTTGGGTATGCGGCGACATATTCAACATTACAGGAGCACTGATGCAGGACCTGGTGTCCAGCACTGTGCTGATTGGCTCATACTATCTGTTTGTAGACTCGACGCTACTATTCCAGATAATCTATTATCGCGTTGTATACCAGGCGCATCGAGTCAAGGACCAGAGCGATAGACAAGATGCACAGGCGCTGCTGGCTGATGATGCAGAAGACAATTCTGGGCCTGCTGGGTATGCCGCAGTTGATGAGAATTTATGCTCTGATGACAATGCATCTTCCCGTGATCAGCAGGGTCTTGTGTCTACTAATTACAGACAGAAGGCGGCCTCGCTGCCAGCCATCTTGTCGCTGCTGCTGTCGCTGGCAGCGCTGGCCATTCTGGTGCTTCTGCTGTATGCGCTTGTAGTTGTGCCGCTGGTTGGTGGGAATAAGCCGGACTCTGACCAGGGCCCAAATGAGCCACAGCCTGCCCCAGCACCCTTGCCGTTTTCACAGATTGTTGCGCAAATGATGGGCACTGCTTCAGCTGTGGTCTATATTATGTCGTATGTGCCGCAGGCGGTGCAAAACTACCAGCGCAAGAGCTGCGAGGGCCTGTCTATCTGGCTGTTTCTGCTGTCGCTGCTCGGAAACACTACGTATGCAATGGCCATTCTGGTTGTATCGTTGGACCCGCAATATCTGGCTCCCTACGTACCGTGGCTGCTGGGTGCACTGGTCCCTTGCTTGATCCAAATGTTTATTCTGTATCAATTTCATACATACTAGCTTATTATTATAACATTATTGCAAAAAGTAATTTTTTAGCTGCCCCGTTTGTGCTTGCCTACATAGACAGCATGCCCAGTGCTATCGATACGGTAGTTGTCGTCGATGATCCAGCCAGAAGGAATCACATATTGACGATAGTAGTTGCTACATTGATAGCCAACTCTATGAGGAATATACGTGGAAAACAAGCCCCACTTATCACCACAGCCAAATTCCTTGGCAACCCTGATAAAAGTAAGCCGCTCATCCTCAGTCCAATCACCAGTCCACTGTTCAACACCAGGCTCGGTGTGCCGATAAAAATACGCATTGGGGTTTTTCTTCAGTAGCTTGGATGCAACATACTTTGCTACCGACTGCCCACTAGGCACGGTCCGCTTGCTAACTCGCTTGCCGGTTCCCAGCGGATCTTTAAAGGAAAATTTGCCGCCACCCTGGCTCTCCCAAGCTGCTGTCGCGTTGGACTCCAAGTGTAGTCGTTGCTGAACACCTGGTTCGACCCATCCACTATAATGCCCATTGACTCGTATAGCTGATTCCAATGTAGATGCCGGGAAATGCGATTCAGCGTCAGCCAAAACACCAGACACATCGCCGGTCTCAACAACTTGTTCTTCAGCAGCTGTCGTGGGTTCTGCACTTTCTCCACGAAGCCGCCTGGATCTGCGTGCTGGCTGATCTGCCCGTCTCTGCCGCTTGATCCCGCTCCATTCGTCGTCATCATCTGATATCTGATCATCTGCGGCGCGTCGAGTTCGTGGTTTGGCTTTGTTCTTGACGGTTATTTTGCGTTTACGGTTGGCGTTCTCACTTTCAGCTAAGATTGAGGACGTGTCATCACCGATCAGGTTCAGCGACATGAGCATCTCGCGGTTCTGCCGGATGTTCTCTAGCCGCTGTTTCTCGTATTCAGATACATGTGATGTCATCGGAATGTTTATCTTTTATTTGCCTTAATGTTTGAAGGGTTTTTTTATAGCTATTATTTTACATAAAACAAACAAACAATTTTGGAAGGAACCACCCATCTTTATTTTATTTGAAAAAGGGTGGATCAGATTTATAAACAATCAAATCGCCACTTTCATTTATCTATCCACCTTAAAAAAAAAAGTTGTTTGAATTTTCTTTGTTAATCGAAAAAAATGTTTTTTAGTGCTGGGAGATGCTTGGCAATTTCGAGGGTGGGTCGTTTTGCCACTGTTCGTATGAACTCACAACTGGCAGCAAAGACGGGTGCAGAGACGAGATCGCCGTTTGGGGACTTGAATATTAGACCAGTAAAGCGACCAGACTCAGCAGCCTATTTCATGCGCAAACCAAAGTACTATGACTTAATAGCAGCACTATCAAACATAGTAAACTGTCATGGCGATGCACTTTTACAAAACAAGCAAGCACGCTCTAGCTGGAAAAGCTTGGAGCAGATGGAAAAGATGCTAGACATCAAGATGACCAAGAATGAGTACGAGGCATTGAAGGAGCAGCTGAATCAAGTGAATAGCTTGAAGATCGAGGATTCAGAAGAGGCCAAAACAGTGCAGCTTTATCTGAACCAGTTCCGCTCTGGATATTCGCACTATGAAGTTGTGAATGATGAGGGTGAGGTTGCTGGGAATGATACGAAAAAACAGACAAAGAAATCTAGTTTATATGGAAACCAGACGGAGGAGGGTCTTTGGTTTGCAAGTGGGCGGCGTAAGCAGGCGAAGGCGTATGCATGGCTATCACCGGTTGCCGACGCGGCGCTGGGATCATCGGCAGCAAGCAATGATTTGAGCACGGCTCAGCTACTTGAAGAGAAGACAGAGAATCCGGATAGCGAAGCGGACGGATTGCTGGATATTCCAAAGCCAAAGTTCACTACTTTGGGCGAGGTACTGGTGAATGGGCAGCCACTAGCCGACTACTTCCCACGTATGACTGACCGCGAATCGGTTATTTTCCCATTCCAGGTAGTCAACAAGCTTGGCAGCTACAATGTATTTCTCAAAGTACGTGGTGGTGGACATACTGGACAATCTGAGGCCTGTCAACAAGCGGTGGCTCGCGCCCTTTATGCAACGGATACTAGTAGCCACAAGGCAATCAGAGATGCTGGATTGCTGGAAACTGATGGCCGTGCTGTCGAACGTAAAAAGACTGGCAAGCCCAAGGCCCGCAAGAGCTACACTTGGGTTAAGCGCTAATGATATATATATATTTTTTTCAGTTGTTGACAAGCATATTCATAAAGATTTGGTTGTCTAGATAAATTTGTTCGGATCTACTGTGGGCACTGCGGCAGGGCATGTTTTCCGGTAACCTTTTAGACTCGGGAGGCCGTTGTCTTGCCAAATTGGCCACATCCCACACCCGTGCTTTGAGTTTCTGCTGGAAATACTTTTTGGCTAAAGTATCAAACGCTTGAAACCGCAATCGCGAGTACTTTTTTGTCTGGTCTTCTGCGTTGCGGCAACACCAATATGGACCACTTCTATATATAAACTCTGCATGGGGGTATATAGCACGCAGGCGGTTGACTAGCTGAGGCACTTGGTGTACAAAGTTTTTGTATGTTCCGAATGAGGCATCCCAAGTGACCATCTGAAATACCACCAGATTGGCAACAGGGTACTGTGCCACTGAATCCAAGGTGATGTCGCGCTTCCAGTAACTTCCATACATGTCCAAAGTTCCTCGGGTAAAGTGATAGTATAGATCAAAGTAGTCGTCGCGTAAGCGATACCCAGGCGGGATATAGTCAGGGCCAAAGCTAAAGTCACTGGGATATTTGTCGAGAATAGGACGTGGATCAGTTGGCTGCCGTTGTTGAAGCCGTAGGTCCGTATATATCTCATTGCCGTCGACTCCAGCAGTATGGACGCGGTACCAATGAGGCACTGGCATACTGTCATACCATTCATCTGGAAACAGGTCTCTGGGCGCATCGTTGCAGAGGCAGTCCAGCCTGGTCGTGGTATTTGCTTCATGGCACCACTTGCCGCCCATAATAAATGGCCGTAGCGTGCGCCGCGAGTTTGAATCACCATACCAATGGATGGATGGCCGTTGACGCGACATGTGGAATACAAACTCGGCGTGGCTAATGCGCCGCAAGCGGCAGTGGTATGGCAGCCATACGCGCCCGTCCTCTATGGGCCTCATGTATTGCCATGGTTTCCAGGCCCTTGGCAAGTTCTGCTCCGGAATCCATCGCCCAGCAATATCGCCATCTGTACACAAGGGCAGGTTTTGATGCCGCTTTAGATAAGTCGGATGCCGTGGATCAAAAAGCACATGGACTTTACCATGAACATACTTATTATTTGGCAGTGTTGTTTGCATTTCGGTGTTTTCGTATTCGGGGCTGTATTGCTGAAGCTCAGCATTCCACCGACCATTGCGCAGCTCGATTTGTGCATCAAGTGCATAAAGCCCTGGATCAAATAGCTGAGCTGTGCCTTCATAAATACGAGAAGACGAGTAATCGAGCGAATTAGATATTGCTTTCATATCAACCGATACCGTTACTCGGGAATTTTGATAAAGCGGGTCGCTATGTCCCTCCTTATCCGTCGATTCTTGCATAACTAGATCCACCATTATTGAGTCTATAGGCCATTTGGGGATAGGCTGATACGTTATATAATCTTTTTGGCTTAATCCAGCGGTATTATTTCTTTCCGTTGGCGGTACTACAGCGCGGACACATACGCACTGACCAGGGCGAATCACTTTTGCTCCTTGACTGCTGCCAATAATATACGCGATGGGTTCTGGGCTTTGCTCTAGCAAGCGTAGCTGTGCAGTTTCTAAGCGAGACTCTCTGCAGGTATATGCGCAGGGATTGGTGCTAGCCTGCGATCTGCCTATGTTCAATGCAGAAATATCATAATCTGCAATCACAAAAATGCCATAGAGAGTTGCCAATGCCAATATGGACAGGTAGAATACCAGCATAAATACGCGCGAAACACGCCTTGGAGGTGCCTTTATCATCTCTTTTTTTCAAAATATCTTTGCATAAAAAATATAAATGGAAGTAGTGTGTTGGCATACAAATAATCTCATACCATGCTGTCCATATATTGCATTAAGGCTGCTTGGGATCATCACCAAAGAAAAATTAGTTTAGATCAAAGATATCTTTAATTTTTCCTTTATTGCAGCTGTAAAATTTGCAAAGACCTGATTCTCCAATTTGTTTTTTTTTTTTATAGTACACTTGAATTTTATTTAAAGGAGCTAAGGAGCAATGCATACGGCAAGCGTACTTTATAGGACTCGCGCACTGGCAACAACAGCAGTGCGTCGAGCACTGGCTGTATCAGGCAGATCAGCAACCAGGCCAACCTCGATATTTACGCGGTTCAACAGCACCGAGGCTGTCATACCCAAGAGCATGCAGCCGCGAGCAGAGGAGCTAGCAGCAGGCACAGTGAAGACGGTGCTGGGCGACCTAGACGCCAATGCGCCCCCAGCTCACATCAAACCGGAGCTCTGGACCATGTATGTTGCCACACTGCACCGGCTTAACCCCGATAGCACGTGGCCTCCCAAGCGCCGGGTGCTGCACTGGGTGCTGAATAATGCGGATACTAGGGAGGAGCTGGACATTGCGCTTCAGCTGACGGAGCAGTGGCGTATGCATATGCTTCCGATCACCCAAGCGACCACGCACATTTGGGCACAAGCATGCATGCGGATCAAGTATCCTGAACCCTTTGTCAAGATGCTATTGGATAGATGGAAGTACCGTCAGTTGCCTGTTACTTATACGCTGGCTCGGTTTATAAAGTTTTTGGGTGAAATGGCAGCTCAGGATGGCGATTTGGCTGAGCAGCTGCTTGACGATGCATTCCGTGTGTTTGCCCTATATCCGTACTATGGGCTTTCTCATGATGCGTACGCCTATGGTGCGTTGGTTGAAGCCTGCTGTGAGGTAAATAGCGAGGAAGCGTGGCGGCGGGCCCTTATTGCTAGCGAGGAAACTTTGGCCTATGAAACACCGCTGATTACGTTGGAGGCCCTGCAGGCTCTTGAGAAACGATCGGCTGAGCGCAATGAGCCTGAAATGGCCCAACGCTACCGGGATCTGGCCAAGCAACTTGAACTCAAGCCAGCAGGCAAAAATGCTGCACAGTTTGATGAAGAAGGCAATATGACCTCTCCTGGATTCGATTAAGATATTTAAAAAAAATTAAACCTCCCCGCTGGTATAATAAAAAAAATAGTTATCTATGCTCGTTACGTGTATCTGTGAAGTTTATCGGAATATGAGCTACCCGATCATTATCTTGTTCAGCTGCAGTTTGTTGCTGTGAATGGCTATTGCTCTCTGAATTAGCAGGCGACGAATTCTCTCGATTGTCTCTGGCACCTCGCCAGTATGCTGAGTCAAAGGTTGGATCCGAGTCCATTAATGAAGCTGAAGACCCACTGCGAGTCCTACGCTCAGCAATATCTTGTGGCGGATAAAAGTACGAATCAAACCAGTCGTCATAGTTGTCTGCCTCGTTCTCCAACGGAGCTCGTTGAGTTCCAAATTGGCCTTCGGATGCCGAAATGGTAGGGTCGTAGTGGATATTGAGATGGCTGTGGTCGCGATAGCGCGAGTTCTGATCATTTGGGCCACGGCTATCCAGGGGCAATGGCCAGGATCTACGATGCAGCCCGTTAGCCTGCTGCAGATTCAATAGCTTTCGCCGATTTTCTGGGCTGTTGGCAGCACCATAAAGCGCTGCCCGCGCTGGATCAATATAGCTGTCCGAGATAGAGCCACTTTCTGGCAATCTGCCGCCTCCAAGTGGCTGCAATTGCGTAGAATCGTCGTCTTCTGCGCCATCTTGGTCAGATGGGTCTTTTGAGCGATTTCCAAGTGTTTGGCTGCGTAAATTGAGCTTGTCTAGAAGCTCAGGACCCCAGATAATTGCCAGTAGCGCCAAAGTGGTGATTACTGCTGCCAGCAGGCCTCGTCGGATCGACTCTAGCTTGATGGTCTCAATATCAGTCTTCATTTCGCCAAGCACCACCTGATACTTGCTAGCCAAGCCATGGAGCTCCATGTCCAGGCTCTTCATCTCATGAATACTATCGTGCTTGTGGTTGTTGAGCTCAATCTCAATGTCCGACCGCAAATTGGCAATTTCATCGGTTAGCCGTTGTGCCAGCGACTCTATATCGCGGTCTATTGCTGCTGATTGGGACTCTAAAATCGTTTGGTCGTTCTTACGGATCATTTGTGTTTCGGTGCGCAGCTCTTGCAGCGCGGCTCGGAACAAGTATGCATCGTTTTCTAGGTCGCTCTTTGTTAGCATGTTGGACCGTAGCCGCTCCATGCTCTCGTATACCTTGTGTTTTACTAGAACCATCAATAGGGTTGCTTGCTGGCGGGTAAATCCAGCCTCTACTAGCCGGCTGACCAGCTCATGCGTGTTGAATAGACAATATGGGATGTCGTGGTCTTCTGGAGCCCAAGTATCATTGGATGCTTCTGTTGTGTCGGTTTGGTCTTTAGGCTGTGGGCTGAGCTGGCCTTGGCTTGCGCCTCGAGACTTGCGAAGGCTGCTTATAAGACCAGCCACTGTCCGGCCCTCGTCGTTTACGTTGGACCCTTCCGACTTTGCCTTGCCTTCGCCTGGCTTGGCTGTAGTGCCGTCGGAACCGTCCTGCTTGCTGCTGCTTGCGCTGCCTGCCTTGTCCGTTTTCAGGTGAGCCAGGGAGGGGTGGATCCCAGTGCTGCTTATGCGCTGCAGGATCACGCTTTCGGCAGTGGGCCATGCGGTGCTGCTCTTAGTAGATTCGTCGTCTTTATACAGAGTGCGAGCAGAATGCAGTTTTCGGATGGTGAATTCAGGGTATTTGGTTTGCAAAACGCCCTTTGCGGCCCAGCCTACGCGTCTGTGAAGCGCTGCGGGATTCACTGGGCTGCGCATGTATTGTCAGCTTAAATTTACACACAACAACAAAATGACAATATGGAAGAAGTGTAGAAGGGCGGCTAATCCACCCGAAAGGCGCGATCATGATTAGGATTGCGAAATCTGCATGTGTCTCGTGACGTCAACAAGGCTTCCTTTGTAAATGATGACTCAAATGTTCCGCGTGGAAAAGCGTGGAACGTTTTTCTTATACGGAAAAAAAAAAGCTTTTTCTACATTTTATCTCTACTCGTTTCAATTTACTTGACACAGAACAAACGCTACTTTGAATACTCTTTGAAACTATGGCTTCTATACGAATCTGTACTGCAACGCTAGCTGCTCTTGAACCTACGAGCATAAATGGGTTTTCCGAGCCCTTTGTGGGCAGCTCAGAGAGCAACATTGAGAATAGGGCGATCAGCATCCCATCGGAGCCGTATAAGCTGACACGACGTGTGTCATTTAACCTGGGCGGCAACAGCGTGCTGGAGCTGCCTAGTAACACGGTAATGTCGAAGATCTCGCGTGCACGAACCCGACGCCATTCGGGGCTTGCCAGCAGCCTTGAGAGCGCCGATGGGCAGAGCGCCGATGAGCTGGCCAAGCAGATTGACCGCCAAGCCTGTGCAATGCTGCCTCATGGCGCGTCGCCGGAGCTTCTTGATCCACGATGCACGCTGACCGCCCTGTGCGTTCAGCGCGGTCATATCCGTCCCATGAAGTCTGCCAGCCAGCTTGGCGGTGTCGACGAGTCTTTAGATGAGCATGCTTCCGACACCCTTCCTATTAAGGGCGTGCTGAAGCCGTACGCGCCATCGCCTGTAAATACCGAATTTTTGCTGAATGGGGTGCCGGAGTCGATGCAGTTTGATCTCAGCGATGATGAAGACGAGCTAACGCCTAAAACCAAAGAGGAGTCTGGCCAGAGCAAAGAGCCCAAGCCGAAGAGGGCCGGCAGGAAAAAGAAGTCTCATGCAAAGCCTGGAACTGTATCAAAAAGTAAAAGGCGCCAGAAGCGTGCTGCTGGCAAATCCCGTGCTGCAGTTGAGCTTTCAAGCGCTGTGCCGCTTCCCAGACCAATACCAATATCCACCTAATGTAATTTTATTATGTATTTTTTCTCTATTCTAACCAGGATGAAAGTCTAGTTTTTTTTTTGTGTATAGGCGATGCTCTGGCTTTTCTTAAAAGATAAATGTCTTGTTTACAAAATATTGTGAGGATTTGTAATACGCGTGTGGTGTTGCGGATGAGACCAGACAAGTTACCAAATCCGCAAAAATAAAATAAAATAAAAGCCATAAAGTTCTGAGAAAAGCAATATCTTTCCATAAAAAGCTTACTATGGATCAGATGCATGAGTTTTTTCTAGTTTGTGGCGCGATAATACAGACTACATGCCATTCTTTCATCCGCTTAAATTATAATCTGGTAAATTCTGAATTTCCCAAAGAAAAATTGTTTTGGTGATAAACATACCAAATATGGAATATAATGAACGATGCTGGGCATGCAACTACAAACATTTTGTTTATGCTTTTTCCCCATGGGGTCATACGCTATCTTGACAAACAGATTTCTGTTTTCCTTATTCGGACTTCGTTTTGTCCATCTTTTTTTGCGGCGGTATTTACTCTTTTGATGACTAAAATGGCAAACTTGTCGTGTGGCCTTTGAAAAACAATGGCAAGTTGTGCTAACCACTATGAAGCATAACTGTGTCGTGTGGCCCCAAAAGAGAGCGAGAAACAGCGCCTCCATATTTACACATCTATATTTGGCAATTCTGATTATTTATTGTAGACGCGCTTATGAATTTGCATTTCTTTTTTCGGTAGCATGGCTACGGAAAGCTATTTGGTTATACTGTTCCAGTACATGTGCCACTTTATATTTCTTTTTGGGAAGTCTAATCTACAAATGACAACGCTGATTGGGATTTAGGCAGCTCGGCTCACTAGCCATACTTTTAATTATCGAGCTGACCCTGTTTATTTTTTCTTCATTGCCCTAGCCGGACCTTGCTCCATTGTCAAGATCCTTGCATCAGTAATGAGAGTAAATCGCAAAACCAATCTAGCGCCTTTTATCAAGTTTATTTACTTTTTTAAACAAAGAACAGGAAGAATTAAAATTATGAATCGGTGGCAAAAGAGAAAAATAAAAAACCAGGCTAAGCATAAAGGCATTTTTATATTGTTGTCAGCTGTGCGCTTCGACGGAAAATAATGGTGGCTATAAACAATTAACCACTGTCGATTATTTGGTTATTCAGATAACCAAAACAAGAACAAGCATTCAAAAAGAGAGAGATAGCTCTATTTCACTAAGAAAGCCAGATGTTTTGATGTTTTTCTTTTCAAGTGTTCATTACGACGCCGCAAGATTTTCTATTTTGTGAATTCGCTTAATTCCAACTTTCTTCTAAAACAACTGATGATTCAAGCCGCACCTCCGATCTCTTGCTTATTTTTTGCTCTTTTCAGTGTTCAAAGTGGCAAATTAAACATAGCTTTTTTTTGCAAGTGAGGCTTTAAAGAGCTGAAAAATGCTGAAAGCTGGAGACGATGTTGTGGCATAAAGTGTTTTCTATACTGTATTAATGACAATGTAAAGTGATGGAAAAAAACTCATTCATTAGACTTTATATTTTGCGATTAATTGTTGCCACTATCTTCAATTTAAAGTTTCTTGTGGCAAATTGAAATCTACCTTTTTAGCCCCGTTTTCAATAAATGGTCTAGTCAACTTTTTTACAATCTATGAGACCGTTAGACCACTAAGGAAAAAAATAAGGCGTGCAGAACTTTTTTTACCAGGTTTACAACCCAGGGGTTATCAGTTTACTATAAAATACCCTCGCTCTTGCCCAGGTTTCTACTTTCCAAATCTCATAGGCATTCCATTCCTTCCTTAACCACCTACTCCTCTGATATTTCCTTTTTATATATATTTTTAACCTCTTTTATCCAACCCCGCTCACTTGTATTGTAAATTTTGCTCATGTCCTCTTTCCTTGATTCTCGTGGACCATCCCATCTGGGACTATGGAATTCTACCGAATGCGAATACACAGTTGAAAAGCAGCCGCGCTCACTATCCGTTCGTACGGCTTCAGGGCACTGCGTTAGTATTCTGAATGATGAATATCCAGTTAGCAGCGGTTCCAGCGACAGTGGCAGCGAAGGCAGCTACAGGAGCTTGCAGAGCGATGTCCGGCAATCCTCATCACCCTTATCTTTCCAGTCGACCCCTACTCGGCTTCCATCCTTATCTGCATTGATTGAATCGGTTAGCATTTCTAACAATGACTGCGAAGTAACTCAGCTGCCACCGCCAAGCATCCAGTCATATTCCCCTACGCATTGCGTACATTTCCCACGTCGTCAGCTGTCGCCGGCACATCCTTCTGCGCATTTGCAGATTGTTCCGCGCACACAAAACAAGCGCAAATACCATTGCACCTACCCTGGCTGTGGCAAATCATTTACCACTAGTGGTCATCTATCGCGGCATTTCCGTATCCACACTGGCGAGAAGAACTACCACTGCCTGTATCCCGGCTGCACTAGCCGCTTTTCTCGACAGGACAACATGATGCAGCACTATCGCACACACTTGTCGCCACGCAGTCGCCGTAACCGCTCGATGCGTAATGCTGTTGCTACAGCTGCTGCTGCAGAACACAATAGCACATTAGCTGGCAATTCTGCCACAGTGGCTGCTGCTGCAGGTGGTACATTCAGCGCGTATAAGCGCTCGCTTGTTCAAACTTCACCATTAACGGCATCCCATTGGAAGTACTTTTAAAAATAATAAAACCTGTATTGATCACTTTAAAACAGGGAGAGAGCTGATTTGTAGTTCCTTATTGTGTTTTTGATGGTTAATGTGCCAAAACCTATTAGTTTTATATTGGTATTGATAGTTTACTCTTTACATAGCTTTTGAAAGGATGCTATCATTGGTCTATTTTGATAAGTTCATGTTTATCAATTTTTTTCCATTGTCCTTTTATTTGCTGATATTGGCCATTGCTATCTGCCATAACCTTCAAAAATTGACGATGTGAAGCATGTTTTTTTTTTCAATGTATTCACGTCCATTTTGATGGCTAATGCAAAGAAAGCACACATGTAAATTTCAAGTATTAAGAAAGGCAATTTGAATATAGAGCGTTATTTACGCTGGTGTAATCTACTGCAGAAACAGATAGCTCATTGAATTAGTTGTTGATGCTAAAGCATAATCTCGACACCAAGCAAAAAGTGTATCCAGGACCAGGGGGATCCCCTTAATCATAGCTATTTTGTTGTATCAGAAAGCCAAGCCACAGCCTAGCTACTACAAGCCACAGAGCTTGCTTGCACTATATTATATCCAGCCAACAGAGGCTGGCAAGTTTTCTTCTTTAACTTTTTTCTTTTTTCTTTTATATATTAAGAACAGGCTTTAACTACGTTGCGGTTACTTGAACTTGTCGGTGTGCACTCTGTACAAGTATATCTATTTCTTTTGCTGTTTGTCTTTGTGCCTGAAAACGTGTTAGCTTGCATATGTACATAGCAACTACCATTGTTGATGCTTTGCTAATTGCTGTCTTGATGTGGTGATGGTATTGCGACGGACCTAGTCTTACAATACTGTGGTTGTTCTTTTGGCTGTGGCTGTTGAGGATATTAATGATGGTGAGAGCTGGAGGTTTACTTTGAACAGTAGTTCCTTGCTAGTGATGCGCGGACAGTCATCCTCATTTCCAATATCCTCGACGGCGAAGGTAAAGGCACAATCCTTTCCATCATGACTACAGGCTGCCAGCTCAATGTCACCACATCATTACATCCAATAGCATTCATCAATAAGCATGTATTTGTTATGTGCATACGCAGTGGGACATGCATTTAAGCACAAGAATAACTGGCGAAATATGGAAACATTACAACCCTAGCTTATATAGTTTATGTTTCAACAGTATCAGCTGGTTCCGGATCAATAAATAATGTGCTCATAATACGGTTTTCCATGTACACTATTTGCTTTGCCAACAAAGACAATTTGTATAAAAGAAGCGAGCAGTTAACAATAAATCTCAAATACAATAAAAAAAAATCTACTCTAGACCGTCCAAGTCGCTACCGCTATCAGAGTCATCGGAGGAATCATCAGCCGAAGCCATTTCCTCATCTTCATCTTCCTCATCTTCATCTTCCTCATCTTCATCTTCACTACCACCACTTCCTTCCTTCCACTGTTCGTCCTCACTAACGCCATCCTCATTCCCACTAGCGCCCTCATCATCCGTACTTTCATCAGCCCGCCACACAGGAGTAGGGGGCTCTGTAGAGAACTGACTAAACTCCTCATCCTCTTCCTCTCTATAAACATTAAGAGGTTGCATGGTAGTTTGCTTTTGAGCTTCACGGAGCTGCTTGGCCTGTTCTTTTTCATAATGGCTACGAGCCCTTATCTGCAAATTGGCCAGTTCTAATCTTCCACTAAGCTTCAACAAGTTTTGATGGGTTTCCAGGCGGGCTTCAATACCCTGATAAAACCCGGAAAGTTGAGGGATTAGACTGGGGATAGATACCAAGTAGGAAGAATGAAGGGCCAACGTGTTACGGATCCATGGGAGCAGTTGAGTGGCTCGATTGGGTGTAGTTTGGAAGCGTTCAAAGACTTGCTGCAAGAAAGGCAGCACGTAGGCGGTAGGCAGACCTAGAACGGTATCACGGACTATATTGGTGCGAGCAGAGTTACTCAAGACGGTCTCGAGCATCTCTTGATCGGACGTATGCAGACTTTGCACGAGCACACGGACGAGAGTGCCGGCGGTAAGTTTGAGGCCTGCAGCAAGCGCTGAAGGACTGGACGAGTCGGCAGGAATGTTATGGGCGTCGTTGCCCACAGATAACTGCTTGATGCGGTCAGCCAAGGAGGGCATGCGGTGGGCCGAAATCGCCTCATCTGCTGCCTGCTGGGACTTGCGCACTTCCTCCGTCACAGTATCCGTCACCGTCGCGTTGCTTTCACTATACGGGTTGAGCTGTGCAGCCAGCTGCTTTTCGGCCTCAGTTTTACCCTCTGAAATCAACATGTTGCTTTGCGGTTCGCGGTTCAGAACCAGCTCGCGCTCAAATTGGCCGTCTTGATCGGCCAGCGACAGGGTTTCAAATAGCGGTTTAATGGCACTGCCGCGCACCACAAGCACGTTGCTCTCGTCTCCAGACACGTGGGAGAAGCGGGCCAACAAAATGGGCAAGGTTTGCGTGGGATCGGCGGTGGAGACGATCTTGACAATGCCATCGGCAGTATAACCAATGTCGTTGCGACGCGAGCTGCTGTCGCGTTGCGCGACAGCTACTTGGTGCCAAGCATACAGAATGCCGTCTTCGGCAACCGCCAGCACGGATCCGCTCGGCGACACGTCCACATACATGATCTCGCTATCGGTGCTCAAGACCGCACGGGGACGGGCAGCGGCATGGGGGGATGCATCCCACACGTGTACATGGCGGTCGGATTCGGCAGCAGAAACCAAAGCAGCCTCGTCGGCAGCCCACAGGAGGCTGTGGATGGTGGATGTATGGCCAGGCCACGATTGCAATCGAGACTGCCGCGTCATATCCCACATCTCAATACGGTGGCTGGCCACCACCACCCGCTGGGCATCTGATGAGACCAAAAGCTCATGTGCCATTGCCATCTCTGTCTTCAGCTGCTTCAAAGCTTTCCCCGTAGAAATGTCCCACTGCACGACAGTTCCGCTGCTATCCAGCGAGAACAGCATGTCAGAGGCAAACACCATTGAGCTGACTTCGTTGGTGTGGGCACCTTCGAGGGTTTTGACTACGGAGTTACGGGCAGGAGAGAAAAGCAGGATCAGGCCAGACTGCAGTCCCACTGCAACCACCACCTGTGAGGTACCCGTGCTCTTGGTCTTTTTCCGCTGCTTCTCCGTCTTTGCATTGGCTGCTACTGCTGCCAGTTGGCCCCACGCAACACATTTGATCTTTGCTCCGCCTTCGCCGGCATATTCGCTGCGCTGTGTTCCTGTGTGCACATCAATGATGCGTAGCTTGTTACCGTTGATCCCGCTACGAACCAACGCTAAACTGCTGTCGGCATCGCTAGAAGCGCCGCCATCAAATGCACATGTCCATCTTTCCACTTTGTTCGTATTGATCGATGTTTTTGTCGCCTTCTTGTTGGCGTTTACGCTCTGAGACGTTCTACGGTTCACGGTTTTTCTCACCATCCTAATAGCTATTTGGTAAACACAAAGAAGAAGAACAATTTTTCTTTCCCAAAGATTTTTTTCATTAGAAAAAATTGCTTGATCTAATTAGTTTTAATGATCCGTGTGATTTATCCGCAGCCTCTATTAGCTTTTTTTTTTTTTCTTCCTCTTTTGTGTATTATAAAAAAAAAGCTGTATAATGAAGGCGGATGCACAGTCAACAGAGTATGGTGGACTGCAGCATCAAGTGTTTGAGCACAACCACTTTGGGCTTGACGAGGCTGAGACCCGGGGGACGCTGATAGCTCGTGAGCAAGCGCTGGTTAATGTACTTCACCTTCGTTCTCAGTTCAACTGGCATATAGCAGCCAGCGTACAGTCACGGCCACAGTATCAGGATGCATTTACAAGCATTAGGCATAGCTTGGAGGCGGATTTTGAAAAAAGCTTACGAGCGAGTGGATCTGCTGGTACCAAGGCACTATCTATAGATATGAGTCAAATCACCCAGTCAGCATTGTGTGGCAGTACGTTTTGGAAAACTATAGATCAGCGGAAGAGCAGGCAAAGCAAAGAAGACAGGAGTTGTGCTCCCTGCCCGCCACACAAGTACCAACAACAGCAGCTTTATAGTCGGCTGGTGGGAGGAGGCGAAAGACCACAGCGACCGCATTTGCAGGCATCAAGTTTAGCATCCAACAAGCGGACGCTGTCGGAGAATTCCAGCTTGATGCCAGCAGCGACTAGTAGTGGACGAAAGCACCCAAAGCACGAGGATGAATCACAGCTGGCACCACCACAAGCCCAAAACAGCACTGAAGCAGCAGCAGGGGCTTTGCCCCATTCATACGATGCTCATTTCAATCCGTTTGTTACGGCTAAACACCAAATGAAGCTGGATAACATTAAGCGCCATGGACTCAACACCCAGCAAAATTCTGGCAATCTGGATGGCAATACGGGTGCATACCGGTACCACCCGGTAAAGTCCCTCAATGCCCAGGGATCTGCCAATAATCGCCGCTTTGTTCCCCCAGCACGCCGCACAACCATGTCTGACGATGAGTCTGAAAGCGGCGGACGGATCAAGGATCCATATTTCACTGGAAACAACAGCAGCAGCACCTTGGCCAATAAGCTTCATCGCCAACGTGTAGGGCTAAGGCGCAATATTCAGCCACTTCATCAAAAGAAAGACCCTATGCAGCAGCAGCAGCAACAAAGCCGGCAGCCAGGAGGGGCTGGTTCCGGAGCAGGTGACGAAGACGAAGTTGACGAACGGCTTAAAAACATTGATCCACGAATGGTAGAAATGATCGAAAGCGACATATTAACAACCACCCAGACCGTCACCTGGGACGACATTGCTGGGCTGAGCCAGGCCAAGCGTGCCGTGCACATGGCGGTCATTTATCCGCTACTGAAGCCGGAGCTGTTTCAGGGCATTCGGTCTCCGCCCAAGGGCCTGCTTCTGTTTGGGCCGCCTGGAACCGGCAAGACACTGATTGGCAAGTGCATAGCGAGCCAGGCAGGAGCGACGTTCTTCAACATTAGCGCGTCGTCGCTGACGTCAAAGTGGATTGGCGAGGGCGAGAAGATGGTCCGTGCGTTGTTTGCAGTGGCGCGGGTGCGGCAGCCCACAGTGATCTTTATTGACGAGATTGACTCGCTGCTGACGCAACGCACAGATGGCGAGCAGGAGGCTACACGTCGCATCAAGACGGAGTTTCTGGTGCAGCTGGATGGCTGCGGGACGTCTACAGAGGACCGCATTATTCTACTAGGCGCTACAAACCGCCCGCAGGAGCTAGACGAGGCAGCACGGCGCCGCTTCCCGAAGCGCCTTTACGTGCCATTGCCGGACCGCAGTGGCAGACGGGCAATTGTGACCAATCTACTGCGCAAGCAGGTGCATGGCCTGACGGATCCGCAGCTGGAAGCAATTTGTGACCAAACTGATGGGTATTCGGGTGCCGACATGGACACACTGTGCCGTGAGGCTGCGTTTGGCCCTATCCGCTCCATTACAGATATCGCATCGGCTAACCTGGAGGATGTACGGCCTATAAACTTTGCGGACTTTGAATATGCACTGACGCAAGTGCGGCCCAGCGTTAGCCCCAAGGATCTAGAGATCCATGTCCAGTTCAATAAGCAATATGGCATGTCTGCTGCTGAGTAAAAAAGGGGAGGGGTTTCCTTTAGGCCTAAAAAAAACTGGACAGGGGGTTTTAATAATGTTTTTGTTTTTGAGTATCAAAAGCCACAAGCATGATTTGTTAGTTCCTCAATATTGCTTACGCACTAGTAAACACGTTCTTCTTTTCTTTGCTTTGCTTTGCTTTCTTTCTACTCTAATACGCAATATCAGCTATCCCTCTTTATTAGAGTACTTTATACTAATTCCTTTTTTTATACTACCTGCTCATCTTTTTTTTACTCGAATTCGCCAATCTTTACTATGGATGAGGAATACGACGTCATTATTCTGGGAACTGGCTTGACCGAGTGTATGCTGTCGGGAATTCTGGCGGTTGAGGGCAAGAAGGTCTTGCATATCGACCGCAACGACTTTTACGGTGGAGAGTGTGCCAGTGTCAACCTGGCTCAGCTGTATCAGCGGTTCCGCAACGGTGCTGAGCCGCCAAAGGAGCTGGGTCGTGACCGCGACTATCTGATCGACCTTATCCCCAAGTTTTTGATGACGGGCGAGGGCCTGATCAAGGTGCTTGTTTATACCAATGTGGTGCGCTACTTGGAGTTCAGCGCTATTGCCACATCGATGGTATATAACGGCGGCAAGATCTACAAGGTACCATCTACTTCGGGTGAGGCCACGATGAGCCCCCTGGTGGGCATGCTGCAAAAGTTCAAAGCGCGTAGCTTCTTTGAGTTTTTGCAAAAGTGGCAGCAAGGGGAGATAACGCCAGCGCAGAAGAGTGACTTGGACAATAAGACCATGTCTGAGCTTTATGACCAATATAGTCTTAACGAGGACACTCAGGAGTTTATTGGACATGCGATGGCTCTGTATCTGGACGAAAAGTACAAGAAGCAGCCGGCAAGAGCCACTTGCGAGCGGGTCATCATGTACGCGAGCTCAGCTGCGCGTGCGCTGGAGGATAACCGCAGCAGCCCCTACATCTACCCGCAATATGGTCTGGGCGACTTGCCCCAGGCATTTGCCCGCCTGAGTGCCGTTTACGCAGGCACGTTTATGCTGGACACGCCTGTGGATGAGATAGTTCGTGACGACAAGGGCGTGTTTGTTGGAGTTCGTTCTGGCGAGCAGACAGCCCGTGCCAAGCAAGTCATCGGCGACCCTTCGTATTTCCGCAATGAGGTGCGCAAGACTGACCGTGTAATCCGTGCTATCTGTATTCTGCGTTCGCCCATTCCCAAGGCTGATGCTGATTCGGCTCAGATCATCTTGCCACAGAGACAGATTGGCCGTGAGCATGACATCTACGTTACCTGTCTGTCGAGCCAGCAGAAGATCTGCCCACAAGGTTTCTATGTTGCTTCTATCTCGACTATTGCTGAGACTTCGGGTGACCCTAAGGAGGAGATTGCTGCTGGATTGAAGCTGCTGGGCCCCATTGAACAGATCTTTGTTTCTGTTTCGGACGTTTATGAGCCCGTGGCTGATGGTACTGCTGACAATGTGTTCATTAGCCGCTCGTATGATGCTACCTCACACTTTGAGACTGTCTATGAGGATGTCAAGGATATGTATCGTCGTATTACTGGCAAGGACCTGGTTTTGCAGAAGCGTCCTGAAGCTGCAGGTGATGCCACTGCCTAAATCTTTTTTTCTTTTCTCTCTTATAAATCTACTCATATTTTTATTATAGTGCTGAGTTATATTGTTGAAGGAAAGAGTAGTTATTTAGTCTGTAAAAATACCTTTGGCAGGCATATTTTTTGCTGCTGACGAAGATTTCCATTTGTATAAAAGCACAGGTAGAAGCCAATACCTTTAGAGAAGTTAAACCTGCCCCAAAAGGACTCGATATGAACAACGGCAATGGCGGGTTCTGTTGATTGTAGTGTTTTAGCGAATTCTTTTGTCAGTCTGATATTTCCATTATAAATCACAACCGCACATCCTTTATTCGTGTTAATAAAACAATTTACTAGTGGCTCACTTCTTATAATCCACACTCTTTGCTTAGTACTAGAAAAATAAAGATGGTAAAATCTTTACCTTTTTTGGAATTTCATTCTGCCTATGTCTTTATATATGTAGTTTAACAGTTTGGTAAATATTTCTTATTTTGTTAATAAATTGTTGGTCAGCCGCTAGAGGCTACGCATGGTGCTAGCAATAAAGCACTTGGGCGCATCAAAGCTAAATAGCTCTCAACGAATCTTGTATCTAAACCCTTTTTTTACATAAGCTCGCAAGCTTTTGCCCCTGAATAATAAAGACTTTGCTGCAGTCAAAATAAGCCATGTGATTTAATTCAGAAGCTTGTGCCTTTTCAG
>JANBUW010000027.1:0-74364 GCA_027579605.1 Coemansia brasiliensis | reverse complement strand
CACCATAACCAAGACGGAGAATAAATGTACATAAATGCATTGTCATAGTTTAAAATAGAACAATTTTTAGAATACAATTGTATTGATATACAGTGGTTAATTGTCTTTATGGCTTTATATATTAAAATTATAATGATTATAATTGCATTTATTCATCCTAAACGGCCGAAAAGTTTGTATGTCGGCAAAGTCTACAAACAAACTAAAGGACAGGGAGTAATCCCAGTAAAAAAGAGAAGAAGTAAATAAATAGACTAAAGGGAAATGTGGTTTGGGTGAGACTATAAGAAAAAAGAGCCTAGTAATTCTGCACGAGTCTCTTGCTGATTTATCCATTTGAAGAAGGATTAGTCAGCTGCGAGGATAATCTGTATAATTAGTGGAACAACCACTGATTATCCGAATCACCAGACACTTCTGAACTGCCATTTTCTGAGGTAGATAGCTCGAGTATCAGTGAAGAATATAGTTCTTCGGAGGACTCTTTGGCTAATTTGCCTCATGATTCCCTAAGCAACGATTAAAATAACTTGTATGATCCTGATTTTGAAGCTGATGAAGATTTGGGCACCTTTTTGAATACTTCAAGTGCAACTACAGTTCCTCTGACGGTGCTTTCCATACCAATTACTGCCCTATTACTTTAATGTTCAAAAGTTATATGAGCATAATATGCTCTTTTTATTAAAGTATATATAAAGATACTCAAATATAAGGCCCTGATAAACGTCAGTCTGCTAAGCTAAACCTAACATTTGCCAAATGGCTATACTCCATCTGGTTTTGCTTTACAAATTTTGTCATTTCCTCACGCGGGATTTTAGTGGAGATGGCTGTATCGAGTTTGGGCAATCGTAACACCAAATATTGCATAAACTTTGTAGCTGTCTCCATACTGATAACCTGACGTTCAGGACAATGCATAACCAGCATACACAAAGACAGATTCAGCGGAGCTACCGGCTCATCTAAATCGATATCTGGTTTCATTAGTGATTCCAGTCTGATCTGTACTTTATATTCTAGTTCAACCAAATTTGGAAAACACTTCAGAGCGTGAACTACCTGTGCCATTTCTATTTTTCCAGGGATATTAAGATGGGTCAAAACAGGATAGTTTATAGTAGGTATTTCCACTGGAGGGATACTAGGCATGTGTGTGCCTAAATCATGATGGATTTCAAACTTTACCTGTGCCTTTTGTGCACAAGAGATTATGCTATTTGCCATATCTACTGCTTGAAACAAATTTTCATCTCTAAGTGCAATAGACACAAACATATTGTCTGTTTGAGGCAGCCTGATATTTATAAGTTCACTCAATGTCTCACATGTTCCATGCAGCTCAAGATATTCAAGTGGCTTTTCATATACTCCATTAGTAAACAAGAAATTCCACCGCTCATATGGAATAAGCTTCAATTGCTGCAACCGAGGGAAATGCAGTTTAAAATCAGAAGTATTTCTATTTTGTGTGAAGAAGCATCTAATTATTCCCCTAATTTCCAATAGCTTTAAATTAGGCAAAACAACCTCATCTTTTGACTGGCTATTTTTGACCAGGCATTTCCATAAATACACACCTGGCAAATCACATAAAACCAAGCTAGTAAGGTTTGCAGCTTCCAAATACAATGGAAAGGGTCTTTCGTCTGAAAAAGCTACTTGAAGATGCTTAAGCTGCTTGAAATGATGCTGGCCAGCCACGATTAATGGATGTGAGCATTCTAAACAAGTTACCTTTTTGGTATATCTTTTGGCTATCTTACTATACAAACCTATTATATAAGGGCTCATCTTTCCATATAAGTGCAGCTTAGTTATATTGGGTAGTAGATTAAATAAATTTCTGGCATTATCTCCTCTATCTACCCACAGCTTATCGTTTTCGTTTAAAGTGACTAATCTCCCGGACCTGTCAACAAAATCTATTGATAGCGTATGAATATTAGGCCATACCTTATAATAGGCCCGAAGGAATTTTATTGCTGGCACTAGGTCATTTACATAGCTACTTATGTTTATTTCTATATTTAGCCTTTTCGCCAAATGCAAGCCGTCTAGATCAGCTATCAGCCCAATATTTGTGGCTTGTAGGTTACCATATCCAGAGTACGATAGCCACAAAAGCTCACATATAAAAGGTATAGCAGCTCTTCTCCAACTAGAAGACACCGATAAAAGCGCCATAAAATGGCTTGAATTGTTTTTATAGTTGCTATGCAAGGAATAGTATTTTGAAAATATCAGATAGAGTATGTCGTATGTCAAATTCACTGCTGCCATGTTGAATAATGTAAAGTATGTTGGATATTAAAAAAGAAAAGAAAAGAAAAGAAAACTAATTAATGAGCCTAAAAGATGAAAGCATATTTTTTTCCTTTACTTCAATGTTGAGGATGTAGTGTTTTGGGCGTTCAATGTTTCTTTTGTTGAAAGACAGTAAAAGATCCCTTTCAATGTGCATTTGTTAGAATAAAAATTTATTGTTCTCCTCCAAAACTCCACAGTTGTTAATATATATAATCTCCTAAGCTCTGATGAAAGGGCATATTCCATCAGGCTGTAAGCCTTGCCCCTGTTTCATCATATAACAGCATTGGTAGCTTAGGGATGTATCAAGTATTTTCAACGTACTAAAAATGCATACTTTTTACTAGCCATGTTTAGGAGCAAGTATGTCTGTAGTACTCGAGTAAGCAAATGGACAAAGGAGAGCTACAGTTATCAGAATCCTACAAAAAATTGAGAAAACCTATGGTTTTTCTTATTTGAAACTCATCACATATTGTGATAGAAGAGATACCAACAAAATCTGGATCCAAGGGATGCTCGGGTAGACTTGTTGGTAGTGCTGTGAACCCAAAGGATTCCTTCTGTGCGCAGAACAGAATCATGGTAGAGGTTGTTATGGTTAAGACAGCCTGCTTGTCTAATACTGCAATTGCAAAGGTTTGATTGTGGCCTTTTTGAAGCCGTTTCTGGATATAATGGGGCAAAATGCTACTCAAAAATACTCCTAATTTTTCTCTATATAGCTTGGATGCTGCTGGAATCCGGTTTAGGAGTTGACTATTTATCTTTCTGTCCAGTTATAGCGCCGAGCTACTTGTATTTCCTGCAAGCTTTGATTAGACTGTTTAAACCACTATGATAGGTATTGCAGGTCCCGAGCACCCTGAAAAACAAAATGTCTTTGCGCAGCTGGTCAGAGATATGAATTTATTGAATTTATTGTCTCTATAATGGCCAGCCTGTTTGTATGTTTGGTGAAGACTACTAAAAAATATATAGGTTGGGAAGGAACCCCCGTAAAAAAAAGAGGGACTACTACGAGGGCACCTGACAGGTTCAATCCCCCGCCAGGTAACTCCGCTAGTATCCACCTTGAGTAAGATACTGACTCTAAAAGACAGCCAGGTAGTCCTGTTGATAGCACTGGCAAGAAGCCTTGCTTGTAGGGAGAGCTGAATTTTTATTAATATAAATTATCATTTAAAAAATAGTCATAACAAATGAACTACATGTATTCATACAAAAGAAAAGCTATAACTTGTAAATCACAGCCTCATCGCCTTTAGCGGAGTACAGCCATACAAACGAGAGACCTTCTCGCTGATACCGCTGTAAATAAGAATGTAACTCAACCACATAAGATCTCTGGTGAGCCGAACACTGCTCGATTACTCGCTTGTATCCAAAATCGCTCAGTATACTTGGTTCACTACTCAGTCGCCGCAACAGCTCAGGACCCTGGTCAACAACCAATACTGGAGAGCCTTTAGTTTCACCAATAATCCGATTGACACAGGACACGGCTCGATCCGTTTGTGCCATTTTTTGCTTGTGCTTTGATCGATTAAGATTCTTGGACTTGTGCTGGGGATTCACCACAACTACTTCAAGGCGACTGCTGCTACTGCTGCTGTTGATAGCAGCATTAGCTAAAGCAGCACCAACATTGGTATTGGTAAATGCTCTGGCTGTACTTGATGATGTCATTGAAGTAATACTACTGTCAAGCATTCGGGTATCCGATGCGCCTTTATACCCGCCACCAGTAGGAACTGCAGCGCCTTCACGGCCCACTACAGCAGCAATACTCGTAACTGACCCACTGACTAGCCCAGCGCTCCCCCGCATCTCATGCATTTGCAAATCAAGGTTCCATTGCTCACTAATATCAGCATGCAGCCATGCGCACAAGTTCTCATAGGCAACTTCACACTCTACACGTCGCAGAATGTTCTTGACTTTGAATACATATTTATCCTGGCCAGATCCAGATAACGAGGATGCGTTGGGCCGACGTTTAATAGTTACAATCCAGTTCATTCCCTGGTCCCGGCAGATATCTACCAGCCGCTCCATTGTCATTTCCGGATCATCGTTGAAGAGAAAGTCAGTGCGCAGCCCATTGGCCCATAGTTCTCGAGCAAGTGCAATTCGCTGCTTTAGCATCGGACGGGTGCCAAATGAAGCCACTACCACGTCGCACCGTTTGCGTGTCCATAAGCCAAACGTAGGTAAATCAGCAGTTGTTAGAACCTGCTGCTGATACCGCGCCATTTCCTGAATCACCAGGTCAAGCTGGATCTGTACACCAATGCAAACAACATCGCGTGCGGTTCCCAGCGCTGCGCTACCCTGAGACAACTGTGTGCCAATGCTCACATTGGCTCCTGAAGTGATAGGAGATGTAGGACTGGTTACTAGATCATGAGGCTTGGTAAACATTTGCTGCCACACATCGGTCGAGTGCAATGATCCAATTCGGCGTGCAAACGATATAGAGCTTTCATCCGCGGACTGTGTACTGTTGTTGCGCTCAACAGAAGAGTCAGCTGCAGAGTACCCCAATAATGCATTTCCTGCTAGATGGCGAAATCTTCGCAGTAAGCCATCATAGCGACCGCCTGTAGCCAGCACCTGTGGAGCCCGTCCACGACCGCGATCAGTAGCCAGCTGAAATGCATAAGCGCCCTGGTAGTATACATAGTTGCAGCTAAATAGCGGCGCACATACCAGTGGCACAGTTACGCCAAAATGTCTGACCATAGCTTCTATATACCGTAGCTCGTTAAACCCACGAATGGCCGCTCGTACATACGCTGCACCACGAGCTGCATACGGTGTGCCACTCATGCCACATTCACTGCCTATACGTGCCAGAACCTCACGCTGGACTACATTAAAGTCCCCACAAATGCCCACAAACAGCGATAAACGATCCAGTGACTGCGATGACACTTTAGTTCGCATAGCAGTGCTCAATGCTTGCACTCGCGACCTTACAGCATTGGGTTTTTCCCAGTACAAACTGCCAACACAAGCAGCCAGATTCTGAATAAACTGCTTGTTGTCGATATCGTGGTCTGCTAGTTTAGATGCCGAGGTGGACATCCACTGCGGGTGCAGCAGCCCACAATACGCAAACACAGCTTCTAGAATTGCCATATGATTGAGCGTCAATGTTAACGACATTCCACGAAACGCTGGTAGCGCGTCGAATACCTCACAGGCCACCGACACTACCTCAGCAGCTGCTACCGCATGTGCGCTGTAGTTGGTTACTGCATCAAAAGAAGCGGCAGTACGGCTAATCGGTTGGCCGCCCGCAGCATTGGCTATAAAGTATCTGTCAAAGCAATATCGCTTAATTTCGGTCATCTGCGTGCGCGCTACATACCGTGCAAATGGAGCAGTCTGGTCGCATGGTAGCTGTACTACATGTCCGCGCTCGTCAACAAATATCGCTGGCTTCTGCTGTTGCTGCGTATCGAACGTATCGGTATGCGGCATCAATGGCGGTGCTGATAATTCCACTGCAGCATGCGTTCGGAACACCCGAGTCATCAACTCACGAATACGATCCAAAAACACGGCGTTAAGCTGCTCTGTATGTACATCATTGGCCTGGAATTCATAAGTCGCGTCAATATGCTTATCTGCCGCATGAGAAAACAGGGACTCAAGCAGCTTGGGGAAATATGGTTGAGTCGGATTGGCAATAGTGCGAATTGTTTCCCATACATGCTCGTCTTCCAAACGCGCAGGAAGCATGTCGCTTTCAAGCAGCTCTGCGCTGGACGGTCGTTGCCGTGGACTGTGATTCAGCAGTCGGCGAATAATTTGCACCTGCGGAGACATGCGCCCAAATGGAAAATCGGCAGGGAACACAATCTCGGGCTTGCGCAGGTTATGCAACACGCTGGCTCGCTCCATGCCTGTGCGCATGGGGTAGCACATCTCGAAAAATATTATGCCCAGCGAGTACATATCCACCTTCTGGTTGTAGCGCGTGGCTCCACTGCTCTTTGCCATTACTTCGGGAGCCACATAAGTTGACGTGCCGATATCTGCAGTTAGCGCATCTTCAGCAACACTACGATCCAGACTGGCTAGCCGCTGCGCTGCTCCCATGTCGATACTGGCAAAGCTCGATGTTGCCAGCCCAAAATCGCCAATTTTGATTTCGCCAGCAGCATCCAAAAACGCATTTACCGGTTTAAGATCGCGGTGAATCACTCCGCGCTGGTGAATATGCTTGAGCCCTTCCAAAATCTGCCTAAACAGTCGCCAGCTTTCCTTCTCATCTAAGCCCTCACGGATCAAGTCACTCAGCGTTTTATTCTCGCAGTATTCCATCTGGATGTACAAGATCTGCCGCTTTTTAGTGCTCTTCTGCTGATGGCTTTGCGGCAAGTCTGTATAGCCAGAACGCTGCTGCTCATTTAGTAAAAATCCGCTTAGCTCCGAATCCGTAGCCTGCTCCTTGCTACTCGTTAGCGGCTCCGAATCGTTAAATTCCCGTACCGGGCCATCGGTTCCAGCCCGTTGACGTGTGCCAATGCCACCATCGCCTGCGCCCATTGTTCCAAACCGGATAGCTGAAAATACCCGATCGCCTTCTTGAAGCTCTTTGTCAGTTTCACCCGTATTACTGGATTGCGATCTGCCAGCGCTAGCACTGCTGCCGCCAAACTCAATATCCACTTCGTTCTCCACGCCATCATAATATGCCGCGCTGGCCACTGATGAACATTCGCTAGAGCTGCTTTCATTGGCTGCATCATCTTCAGTAGACCATGACGAGTGCGACAGACTTAGCCCAATGCCACTTTGATCGGCATCGGCATCACTGCTGCTGTCGCCATCGTCATTATTCCCCAACGTAGCTGGTTCAGTAATATCCACATCTTCAACCCACGTGGTGTAATAGCGAACAACATTTTGGTGATGCAACCGCGATAGTGTAGTGACTTCACGATAGATCTTGCGGTTGCCTTCTGTCTCACGGGCATTCAGCTTGATCTTTTTAATGGCATAAAATCGCCCATCAATACGGTTACGTGCCTTGACTACTGAGCCAAATCCGCCTTTACCAAGAAACTCGATTTCTTCAAAGTCCGTGTGGTATCGTGATGCTGAAGGCCGCAAAACAGGCTCAATTGCTGATTTGGAAGGCTGCTGTGCAGATTGGTCCTTATTCTGAGCGGGTTTACTGCTATACCCAGCAACATTGGACTGAGCAACTGAAAAGAACGCTGGAGGCTTTGTTTCGTCAGCTATATGAGCCGAGCGCTGCATCTCAAACGTCAAGCCACGAGATGCACTCTCCAATGCTTGTCGATGCACCGAGGCTTCGTCGCCCAATCCTTGCAGGAAAAATGAATCATTTAGAGCCTCCAAGGCCGTGGGTCGCTGCCGATAATCAACCGTGAGCATCTTTGCCAACACCGTAAACAAGGGTGGCGGCAATTCGTCACGCCGAGCATCCAATACTGTCCGTTCGCTGCCCACAGCGACATTGTGCAGCACATCTACTCCTAATGCCATCTGCAGCCCTACCACACCCGTACACCATACGTCATTTTTGCGGCCCATCATATCTGGTCGATCAACAACCTCGGGAGCCACACGAATATCGTTGCCTACATAATCGCCAATGCTTTCAGACAGCGGTGTCTGGCGATGCAGTTCAATGATCTCTTCGCGATACTGTGCATTGAATAGTCGTGCGTTGAATTTACCACGAGCTTCTTTGGTCAGCAGCACATTCCCAGGCATTATGCTGCGGTGGACAAACCCTGCTGCATGCAAGCTAACAAGAGCCAGCAGTATATGGCGTAGATATGTTCGTGCTTGCGGCATGGCAATGGCACCGCATGACTCAAGAACATCCTCCAATGTGGAGCCATCGTGCGCTAACAGCGGATCACTCAGAACCCACAGGCACACTCCTGCTCCTTCAATCGTTTGCAAATGACAGCCATATACTGAAACCAGGTTGGGGTGTCTTATCTGGGCCAAATCGGATATGCGAGATTGGATATGGTCCAGCTGCTTGTGACCCTGATCAGTCAGGTAATGTGCCGCAGTTACTGAAAAACATTGCACAGTAAAGCGGTCTGATAGATGAATATTGGCATCGACTAAATCAGTTGGATACGCATCGTATATCGTGCACAGTGCATCTGCCAAAGTCGACTCTTCTAGAGCCACTGTTGTAAACCAGCCATTGCGCGGCGCCTGTGGATCCAGACAAATCGGTTTGGTAAAGGAAAGCAGCTGAATGCCTTCTGCCCAGCGTCCCGCTACATTGTGCACGGCATCGGCGATGTCGCTCAAGTGTTGTCTACGCTGAGCGTCTGACTGAATCTCCTGCTGCTTGCGTTCCAGCTCAGCATAAATTCGCCGCTGCAAATCAGCCTGCTCTTCCATGTCGGCTTGTTGCATACGCTGTCGCTCCATAAGCATCTTATGCTGCTCTGCCTGTTCACGCTCGCGTTCGGCACGTGCTCCTGCTTGCTGTCGCTCAACCATTTGCTGGTAGAATGACGGCCGTGCCGCCAACGCTGCCGAATTGTGCTGAGTGATGAAGTCACTTAGTAACAGCGTCAGCTCATAAATCATCTCGCCACCTGCCATTGCTGCAGCCTGCTGTTTCACCAGCAGCTGTGCGTCGCTAATTTGTGCATCGCTGAGCCCGCGTCCGTTTTCAACAGTTAACTGGGGTACCGTACGTGGATATGTTTTGGAGAATCGTACATGTAAGCCTGCCCACACATGCCCCTTTAGCTCTTCGTCAACAGGCCTTACGCGGATCCTGAACTCGGGTGCATCTTGCTTTACGTTCCAGGCTGTCTTTGCTTTCACATCTTCAAAATCGTCCTAGTTTGAAAGATAATCGTCAATTAGCCATTTGCACATGTATGCTCTCTGTGTGCCTATTGCTATGCTCACCATAAATATCGCCCTGAGGGCGTCAAGTTCGTTTCGTTGTATTTCCTTCGTTGCTTCGTCCATACCGCTGGCATTTACAAATGTTTTCTTGCACTAGTTTAAGAAAATGGGGCTAATTGCGTGCTATGAAGATTTTCCGTAATAAAAATCGTATGTATAAATAAAAAGGCAGACGTGCTTGGAAAACTACCTGGTCCTTTAATAAAGGTGTGTCCTTGTCTGTTGTTATTGTTTGTTTGTACGCTAATAAGCATGAGTAATATAAAGCTGAGTCATATGTAAGTATAAAAGAAACAATAGAAAGCCTATTAGATATGACACATTGCAGAGACTGAAAAGCTACTTCTAAAAAAAGGGGGATAAAACTAAATAAAAGAAGAAAGGAAAATAAGCTTAACAAAAAAATTAGGCAAAATTAACTTAATCTCGTGCGATCAAAATACAATCGCGTCATTGACTGTGGTCCAGATTGCTTCTCGATCAGAGTTCCACGAAGTGACTATTCCCGACTGAACATATTCCTGAAAGTCCTGCATATTACCATCGCGCAGCTTGCTGGGGTTATTGTGGAATGAGGGCGCTTGTGTTGTGAGATACCAGAACCCAGCGCCAAACGAATCGTCATTGTTGAGTACCAAATCAATTACTGCAGTTTTAGTGCTATTGTTGGCCGACGAGACATCATCGCCACTGGAACCAACAGCTTGCTCATACTCATTGGGATGCAGCTGCTTGGCGTACTGACTGACGTAATTCCACGACATCATTGTCCGTGTTCCCTGTCCAATGTTTCCTGGAAAGTGGTTAATGTTGTATTTCCAATTATCTGATTCATACAGCATCCACGCCAACGTCGCCACTATTTCACCGCGTGATGCCACCTTGTACTTACGAATTGCCTTGTTGATAGGGGAAACTGCTGCTGAGTTTAATGCACATTCATCCGATATTCCTGATGACGAAGCAAAATTGTTGCAGTAGTCGACACTAGCTGCTTCCGGGTTGGCCTTGTTTAGTGCTGCCAAACTCACTAATCCCTTGCATGCTGCATGTCCACCGATAGAAATAAATAGACAGACAATAGTAATGGCTATTAGTAATTTATTACGTAGCATTGATATTTCGTGTATGGAATTTTTGTAGAAGAGACAAAAAGTGGAGCTTTTGCGGATTTTATTTTATTTTATTTGAAAGAAAATGAGAATTGTATAGCTGCAAAGCACGCTTTGTTTTGCTTTTAAAAGACATTTGGCCTTTAACGCTAAACATTTAAAAAGACAGGGCTATTAGCTTTTCTGATGATATACCATGCAAAGCATTGATCCTGGCTTTTGGTTGCAATAGGTAATTAGTTAATTAATTTCTTACTAATTCATTAAATGGTGAAACCAAATGCAACATTAAAACCAAGACTTGCATTATGCAATGTCTGCTGAATATGCATAGAAAATTACTTTTTTCTATACAATTTGCCCTGTTGGCTATAAGAAAATTTCATGGTTTATTATTGAATGGACACATGTTTTTTTGGATTATTTTTCACTATATCAAGCAGGCTAAATGTACTCAGAATCACGTTCACAATTATATATGCTTTTATTAGCTTACCCATACAGAATACTGGTTAATCCTCGAACATGGCAATCAGTTTCCCTTGGTGCATCACCGAATAAAGAAGGAATAAAGCACGGACTCAAAGATGGGTCACGCGGAATATACACGGACTGCTTTTATTTTCACTGCAAGAAGCTGGTAAATCCATAAAGTGGAAATCCAATGCTCTTGCAATTGAATTAAACCAAACTTTTGTGCATACTTTGCAAGATCTACACCAAAAAATTATTAGTTCTCTGCTACATGCGACTTTCATAGGCGTAGAATAGCATTTGGGATTGCTTATTGAACAGAACAATTCCGCTTGAACCTTTTCCACCATCCCTAGCGATATGCTTGAGTCTATAAAACTCCACCTTCTTTGCTGTAATTAGAGTAAAACAAAAAGTCTACTCATTCCTTAAAATTGGTTCTTTTTTTGCTAATACACCTACAGTTTTATTAATAATAATGAAGCTTTTTGTTTCACTGTCAGTTACTGTGGCAGCTGTGATTTGTAATGTTAATGCAGCTGTGATTCCATCCCTACTCAAGCCCACGCTTCATATCTTTGGCGATTCGTTATCGGATGTTGGCACTCTGCAAGATCTCACCCTTGGTCTGGTTCCTCCTCCGCCTTATTGGAAAGGCCGTTTCTCATCCGGTCCTGTATGGAATGAGTATCTGGCCAAGCTACGTGGGCTTGAACTGTACAACAAGGCCATTGGCGGCAGCACATCCAACAACGATCATTCGGCGCTGCTAGACTTTTTGCCCTTAGATCTACCCATCAATATCCCTAGTACGCAAGATCAGATCAACTTTTTCAAGGTAATCCGTCCCTTCTATTCATCGTCGCTTACTCGCGAAAATGACATTGCTGTGCTGGAAGTTGGTGCCAATGACTTTTTCGCCGAAATGTTTGACCTGTCTACCAATACTCTCACGGTAAGCAGCTTTGTCGAGACGCTATCCAATACTGTGGTCAATCAGCTAGAACAGCTTCGTCAAATTGGCTTCAAGAACATTATTGTTGCTGATTTGGCTGCTATTCAGTATACACCACTTGCCGACATCCTCAATATGGAAAGTCTAGCCAACGCTACCGTCTCGCTATACAACCAGCAGCTGGCTGCCAAAGCCAATGCCTGGGCCAGCAGCGCCCAAGGCATCAAGATGTTTGCTATTGCTGAAATTGGCAAATTTGTTGAGGTTACTGCCAAATCCAATACCGTACTCAATGCGCTTGGTCTCACCAATGTCAAGACGTCGTGTGTTGGCGGCAATATTCTAAATCTGGTTCAATCCGATAACAAGCTGATGGCTCTGCTCAAGCTAATTGTGGATGCCAAGGAAAACCTCATGTGCAGCAATCCCAGCACCAACTACTTCTTTGATTTTGTTCATCCTGCCGAGCGCATTCAGCGGTTGTTTGGCTACTACAGCCATGAGATGATCTCTGCCTTGCAGAAAGGACAGACGTTGGAGCTGAATGAAAGTACCATTCTGAATATCATCAAGCAGTACAATCTAGGCACTCCTGCGCCTAAACCTGTCGCAGTATAGAAAATTACTATTGTTATGATTTGCTAATAAAATTAACGTCTTGAAATATTGGAAAATAGATGCCAGCTATGTAAAACATGAATACTGCTATATTAGTTATAAACAAAAAACGATTCTACATTTGGTAATATCCTCGACTAGAACTAAATATAAGAAATGCAATTGCTTAAAAATAAAAATTATAGCTACTAGAATCAATCTATTCTACAAAATATTTACAATTATATGCTATTTAAACACTAAAAAAAAAAACTAAAAAAAAAGCCGTGATAAATGTTTAATTAGCAGCAATTTTCTTGTCAAGGTGTCTTTTAGCTTTACGTTTCATTGAATCTACGTCACCAAGTAGTCCCTCGAATATATTGTCTACATATTTGTATCTCCCTACTAGTGGATCAATATCATAAAAAACTGTATCTTCTTCCAAGTCAGAATCATCAAAATCGGAATGAGTAAATTCACTGGTAGGCTTGATTGTGCCTGCTTTGACTGTATGGGTGCTGCATAATGTTTCTAGACATTCTTCATTCAGAAATATTATCTTATGAAGGTTTGTTGCAAGCTTTTTGAGTAACGTATAATGGTCTTAAAACTTCCTAGTAATGTTACTTTGAAAATTATTGCTGCTATGCATATGAGTACGTTTTGCCAGTGCTACTGCCTTCGCAGTTCCTGTGGTCCATGAGATAATTGGATATTCCCTTTTCTCAATGCCAATAAGGCGGTCACCGCTAGTAATGCCAAATGTCGCCAACCACTATATAATATACAGAAAGCTCTCCAATTATCTAGTGCTGTACGCTCTTCAGTCAGGCCTTCCACATTGTCAATGCTCACAAACAGCAGTGTTCCCGGCCTCACTGCAGGCGTTTTATGCTCATCCTCCGTTTGAATTACTGAACCCAGATCGATTGGCAGCCCATGCAACTCATTGAATCGGAACATATCACAAGAATATTATTTGTGGGAATGTTGCAGTGCAAGATACCACACTCGTTGAGGATCCGATTATGGCAGCACATCGTCTCGACCAAATCAATGACGATCTCTGCCTCGTTATCCGCCGGTTTAATGTGGCTGCCCACCGGCGTAGTGACGATGTGCCGATGCACGCGGTATGGAGCCTTGAAGCCTTTTTGCGTGTCAGCATCAATGAGATCAAGCATTGATGCTGTGGTATCATCGGTATAGACGTCATCACGTTTCAGCCGAACTGTACCACCAACCTCCAATTTGGGATACGCCATCGACCTATCCCAAGTAGAGATACTGCGCACAGTGCACAGCAGCTCAACCTCGTTGCGCGTGGCATCCTCTTCTGGATCTGCCAATGTCCACGCGCCCTTGACCACCACACACTGTGCCTCCGGGCAATTACAGCGACTTTAAGCCTGATGACAATAACAGCAGATGCAAGCCGGACATATGCTTCAAGCTGGACAGTGTCAGTAGTGTAATTGATAGTCACCATGCCAGTGAGTATCTTGAGGCGTTTGTCATTGCAGAGGCAAAGCATCTCTGTTATATAATCCAGGAATTAGGTGTGATGCATAATAATATAATGTAGTTTTGTATCCGAGCTAGTATAACACGATACTTAGTATCAAGATTGTTATAGAAAATATATTACTTTAAAACAAGTTGGTTTTTCCACCAGAAAGGACCATGTGTCCCTATAAAATACTAAGTCTGAGCGCAATACAGTGCTTGTGCGGCTGGTGAATAACTCCACCAACATTTATATGCAGCAGCTTGATCGGCGCTTTCTGTGGGGGCTCACAGTATGCGCATCCAGCATCTATGCCGTGCTGATGGTGCATGACAGGGTTTTTGCATCACCTGCCATGGACATCAGAACACCAGAGGGCCGCAAGAAATTTATCTCGCTGCTCGTGTACTGGTCGATGTGCCCAAAGGACCGGCTGGGATACGACCCTACTATTCGGCGCTGCGAGCTAAATTCGCTCCAGGTAGCGGCCGATGGCAATGTGGCTGAAAAGGCAGACTCCACAGTTTACGAGGTCGACTGCTACGACGACAAGGAATGTCAATGGCGCACATATATCACAGTGCGAACCATTGCAGCAGCCAGCCGCTTCTTTGGCCGCCACACACGCACCGTCATTGCCAGGCGCAAACACGGGGCTAGCGACAGCGCAATAAGCAAGCCTGCCAGCGCCGATATAGATGCGCAGGGCGTGGTGATCAAGGATTCATGGGCAGTGGCAGATGCAGAAGAGGATGCCGCGCGCAACGAGGTTGAGCTGTTGCGCATTGTGCGAGACACTTTTGCTTGGGATAAGTCGATGGTGTATCCCAAGTTGGAAGCTGGTGGCACAGTTCGGCTGGACCGTGATGGCACCTATGTCGATGATACCACAGCAACAATGCTTGATATCATTGACACCGACACGCAAAAAGGCTTCAAGGCTCCATACCGCGTGCATCGGCACATCGTCACTACGCCGGTGGGCAGCCACATTAAACCGGCGGATAACGAGGCAGAGATCGTCATTGATTTGGTCGAGACGATGTACTGCCATAATCGGATCCTCAACGAGTGTGGTATCTTGCACCGTGATATTTTTACCAATAATATCCTTGCGGTGCGTTCTAATTCTAATTGAAAAAGATTTTTTCTTCAGCAAATAAAATAATAAAATAAAATAAAATAAAGCAGTTTTATACATTTTTATAGCCGTTTTACATATGATAAATATAATAAATACATATTTGCACAAACAAATGTAATAGGCTGGAAAGAATATTTTATCAAGTGAGTATATCGTAGCTTCACTTGTCAAAATCATTATACTATCCAATAAACAACACTTTCTTATTAATCTCTGATATATTGAATTTTTCTTTAGTTGGCTTGAGAAGTAGCAGCCACATTGTCGTTTGCGTTGGTAGTAGTGGCGGCAGCAAACGGAGTAGAACTATGCAAAAGACGCAAACGGCCCAATGGAGGCATTGGTCGCGGAGACATATGAGCGGCATTGGGGGGAGGCAGCGGGATAGATCTTCTAGTAGTGATGGCTGGTAGAGGCGGCAAGGGGATTTCAGGAAGCTCCAATCCACCAGAAACCACCGTAGCAAACAAAGTAATAAAGGCAATCCAATGCGTAGCTTGCGCCAACAATAACCCAACAAAGGCACTATGGGGTGGTATGGCAAAGCTGCTCACGATGAGAATAAGTATGTCAATAAGTTGTAGCGGCACTACAAAGTAAAATACATATGTGAGAAGCCGCTCTTTGCGAGCAGCACTCCATACCAATGATAGGGCGCCCTGCTGACGGACATTTTTGGAAGTTTCTTGCTGAATCCGGGACCATTTGCGTCGAGACAACAGAGCCAAAGCAGAGGCAGCCGCTGCAGGAGGCTCTGAAGCCGATGAAGGGGTGCCAGCAGGTCGGTGAGATGCCCACCAGGCAAGCAAAGCCGGCTCGTTGCGGCTAACCAGCCTTAGCAGCTGGACCGCATGGACCCTGCGCGTATGGGCCACGCTGGCCCAAGCATAAGCCACCGCAACGCCCTGCAGCACGCCCACCGCCAACACACCACCCCCACGAGTGGCCCCGTCATACAGCGTGGCCACACAGACAAAACCAACCAGACCTGGAACCAGCCGCTTCTCAGACCCAGCCAAGCGAGCACGCACCACACCCCATCCTTTCGCCAGTGCTAGTACCAGGCCCAGCTGCGCACCATCCGCCAGGGCATCTACCAGGCTAGTCGAGACCACAATCATCGTTGCCTCGTATGATCCGCTCCCCCATAAGCGGTACCGGCTCTGGTCAGCCACACAGCTGACAAACCGCAATACGGGAACAGCACCAAGCATAGCGCCCACCAGAGGCCGACTACAACGGTTCCGCATGGCATAAACCAGCCACAGCGCCCATGCCGCCGCCGCCACACCCCACAGCGTAAAACACACCGCGGGAAACACCCGCTGCACAGGCATCCATCCTGCCGGCAAATTTGTCCACTGCCCGTCGTGCCACCGATTAGCCATAATCAAATTATACTTGAACTGGATCGTAGTGGCTGCACAGTTGGCTATCACCACCGCATATTCGCCTCCTCTTGGAACCAGCCACTCCCATTCGTACTCGACAAGAAACACATCGTTAGCCTTGGTGCTATTGCTCAGCAAAGGCTTATCCAGCTCAGAATCCGTGCTATTCGTCTCTGCCCCTGCTGTGTCATTCATTGCATTTCCTGTAGGCTCACTCTCGGCAACAGAAGATGCGTCTCGCTTCTGCATGCCCGTTACTCGAGTTGGCCTGGGCAGCAGCTCAGGGGCTCCTGTGGGCCCTGTCGCCGAAATAAACGAGATCTTGGGCCTCTCATCCACCGTGGTGGTAGCCTCAGCAGAGCTGCCCAAATCGCTTTCCTCCTTATCCTCAGAAACTTCCTTATCCACTTTCAACGCTGCCGTCGGCCTTTTCAGCGCACTTATAGGAGCTACAAATTCGCTTTTAATCCAGCTACCAATATCCGAACACATCATCATTGCTGCTTCGTCGTCGCTGCCTTGTCGGGAGCTATAGAGCTGTGCGACAAAATTATTGACAGCTCGTGATTTGGCAAATACCAGATATACATGATCCAGCTCGATAGGGTCTGTGTCGCGGACTGGCCGTGTCTCGTTGGTTCCTAACGCCGTCACCAGCTCCCGCCGCCTTAAGGGCATGGCTCCGGGGCCCATAGGAGTGGCTCCTATCAGGGCATCGGCCTTGCTGGCACTATCCTTTTCGGATGAAAAAGCTCCCAGCTCTAAGGCTACCCGTGCCCGTCCATCTCCTCTAAAGTCAAATACGCCCAGCTCAGCAAACGTCACCATCGTTGCATGCCGTCGGTTGGGATTTGCCGGCGCTGCGTCAAGCAGTGCTGTTTCTCCTGTATAGTTGAGCCCTTGAACCACTCTTGTACATATTAATATCACGCATATATATAATATTATTAGCTGCATCTTTAGAAAAATATATAAATGCTAGAAAAAAAAAGCCATTTTTATGATGCAAAAACGCCATTTTAACAGTATTTTTCTAGTTGTTTTTTTTTCTCCCCCTTTCAAAAAGGAAAAAAAAGAACCGGCTCTTTATTAGAATTCATTGTTACTGTCAATGCTGATTCAATAAAAATGGACCTTTATTCAATTGATGTCATTTACTTTACAACAACAGTTTTGATTAAATTACAATAGAATCAAGTTCATCTACAAGCTGCTTTTGTGTATGCTCTGAGTTTTCAGACAATTGCTTGGTCATGCTATCTGACCGAGATACCAGCTCACCACTAGAGTTTTGCTCAGTTACTTTCTGAGAAGCAAATGCTGGATCATAGCCAGAAAACATCGCCGACCAATACTGCACAAACTGCGGATTAGGAGCAATAATCCGCTGATTCCGCTTATTCTCATCTCCCTGATACAACTCATTCAAGTAAATGTCCTCGTCACGCTGCTCCATCCACGCCCAAACGCTGGTAGTGTTTGTCAAGTCCACTGCACTCCGCTCCTTCATGTTGTTGCATAAAAACGTACCAAACTGCGTTGAATGCAGATGATAGAACAGATCCAGCAGAAACCGCTCGTTGAATTCAAACATGGTTGGATGCTGCACCCACAGCTGAAACACACAGTCCAGGAACTGCTGAAACACCGGGCTGGTCTCATGGTCGTGCTTGGGCCGGCCTAGCCGGAACCCATTGCTTCGCTTATTTATAGATGACCCGTCAGCTACATCTGCTGAGTCCACTGCTGGCGGAAGCACATAGTTGGGCTGCAGCTCAGGATATTCGGATATAAACGGATCTGTATCATCCATATCGTCCATGTTGTCACTAGCCGCCTGAATAGCCGACGATATGCGCGACTGCACTCCGCGAAATGCCCGAGTAGCAAACCGGCCAAACATTGATGTGCCGGTCTGCAGCAGCGTGTCGAAGTCCGACGCTGCTTCAGAAGCCACGTTATCATCTGTCGCATTATCGTTGCTGCTGCTAGCAATGCTGGCACTGTCTCCTGCCAACTCATCCCGTCTTGACGAATGCGATTTTGATGAAGCTTTTGCTGATGCAGCACGAGTCACTTTGAACCGGTCTGGATGCCCCAGATATCCGCCGCGCAGAGTGAACTGGTGGCCAAAAGACACCCACTCCTTTTCTACCAGCGTAGCAAAGCCAGAAATTGTGCGGTAGTAAGGATCCAGGCATAGCTGCGCCAGGCTGGTCAGCTGCGCAGTCCGGTCCCAGCCATCCGAGCAGTGCACCAGCACATGATGGCCGCCATCAATGGCTTCCACAATGGCCTTGGCTCCTTCCAGGATATTAGCAATGTGCCGCAGCCAGTTGGACTTTGAATTCTGGATCCGCGATACCACCCCTGCAGCCTCGTCGCCCTTACCATCGCTGCTCTGTATGGCATCTACCAGCTTGTTCAGGGCCTCCCGCATCACATGAATATTGTCAATGCCCAGATACACCTTGCGGCATCTCTTATAGTGGTCCATGTTCTCTGAACCTGCACCTACCGCCCGGTTAACTACTGCATTGGTGGTAGGCCGTGCATCAATAATAATGTTGCTGCGCTCGTACTGAAACCGCGGCGGCGTCCCCGTCGGCTCAGACGTGGCCAAAATCGCCTCTACCAGCTTTTCGTCCTGCACCGACCGCGCCTGCTTTAGTCCGACCATCGGCTGGCTCGACCGGGTCATGCTGGAGCCATTGGGATGCAGATAGCACAAAACCGGCAGCCGGGCCTTGCTGCGGTACCGCGCAGCATACGTCAGCGTAGTATCGCTGATCTTTGAGGGTACCACCAGCAACGGGGGGTACGTGGTACACAGCTGAAACTTATGGTTGCTCTCGCTAAATCGCCAGTACCGGCCCACTCCTTCGGCTTTTCCCACACCCATGCGCTGAAACTCCGCCTTTAAATCAAAGTTTTTGGCAGGGATATCTTTGCCACCAAAATCTGCATAGTATTTGAAGGCATAGAGGCTTTTAAGCGACGATACACAGGACAGATACTTTATCGTGGCAAATACCCCGTATAGCTTACGCACACTGTCGCTACGAAGCGTCACAAACACAAAATGATGGCAGCGGATCTTAATGGCTCCCTGCAATGCCCATGCAGCCAGCTCTTCTGCCGATGGTGCCTGAGGCTCCATTTGCTGCTGCTCGTAGTCGCTATCATAATCGTCTCTGCTGACTAGTCGTGGTGGCCGTATGAGTATTGCCGAGTGTATCATTGGATATCCAATCTACCAAAATCATATCCATTTTTAGACCCAAGCCAAACTTCTAAAATTGCCCTATATAACCTACCTCAAGTTTCAAGCTGCTTGCGGAAAACAAGATATGGTGCCTGGTCAATTGCAAAGTGCCTTCATATTCTATGCTCTGCTCAGCACATCTTAAACGCATTCGTTCAACATTGGATTCTCGAATGTATTTGTTCATTTTATAATAAAAAAAGAAATTTAAGAAGCAAAAGAAGCAGGATCATTTTTACGAGCTTGAGCAGCCAACATACGTTCAGCCGCAGAACCGTGCCTTTCCCCCTTTGCGTCTTTCTTAAAAGCATATTGAACATTGATGGGCTTATTAGCCAAATACTGGCCATCCATAGACTGGATAGCTAAATCAGCCGCTTCAAAAGTCGTATAGCTCACAAAGGCAAACCCTTTGGAATTACCTGAAAGCTGATCCCGAGCAATCTGCGGTGTCTGCACCATCGAGCCAAACGCACCAAAGGCATCATACAGCAGCTTGTCGTCTATGGAAGGGTCCAAATTTCCAATAAATAGCTTTGCCCCGATATCCTGCGTTGTTCGCCGGTCTGCCGCTGACATGTTTACTCGAATCGGCTTGCCATAGAGTTTGATCATATTCATTATTTGTACTGCGTACTGGGCATCTTGCGGAGTTTGAAACTCGCAGAACCCGTAGCCTTGTGTGGACTGCGTTACTCGGTCTCGTGGCAAATGCACGCTGACAACCGGTCCCGCCTGTACCATCAGCTCCCATAGTAGCTCATCTGTTACCCGCTCGTCCAAATTCCCCACATATATCGATGCCTCCTGATTTCGTTCATTCCTCTGCGCCATTCAAAATCCCAAAAGGCCTTTTTCTTTTTTTTTTTTAGAAAAAAGAAAGAAAGAAAGAAAGAGACAGAAAAAGGTTCTACTAAAAAAAGGTACTCAAATAATAAAATAAGAAATTTTATTTCAATAAAATATGGCACAGCATCACATGAGATCACTCGCCAGATCAAAAACATCTGCGCCGGGCTGCTTGACAAACACACCACGTTCAGTGACAATAGCCGAGATAAGATCCGCCGGAGTGACATCAAAGCTAGGATTCCACGCTCTAGTCTCCAAGGGAGCAATCTGCACAGACTCCATCTCCACCTTACCTCCCTGTAAAGAGTCACAAGTAACACCGGTAATTCTAGTAATCTCCTTATCATCACGCTCCTCAATGACAATCTCCCTACCGCTCCCAATATTCAAATCAATGCTGGTGGAAGGAGCAGCTACAATAAACTTGCGGTTATGGAAACGGGCAGAAATGGCCAGCTGATAAGTACCGATTTTATTTGCAGTATCTCCGTTGGCGGCTACCCGGTCAGCACCTACTATTATGGCAGATACTTGCGGATCGCTTTTAAGTAACGCCGAGACGGCCGAGTCGCATATAAGTCTTGAGGGAATCTGCTCTGCTAGTAGCTCATATGAAGTGAGACGGGCCCCCTGGTTGTAAGGCCGTGTCTCAGTAAATACCACTTGCTCCAGCTTTCCTTGTTCCCACAACCTCCTTACTATGCCCAATGCCGTCCCGTAGCCAGCTGTAGCCAACGCCCCCGTATTGCAGTGCGTCAAAACCTTCAATTGACCCTTATGCTCGTTTGTGAGAAAATCGGCACCAAACCGCCCAATCGCTTGGTTATCCGCAATATCAGCAGCAAGCATCTGTTCTGCCGCTTGGATATACGCTTCCCGCACATCAGTGTTCTCATGGAGCGCCTGGTCTGCTACCTGCTTGAGCTCACGCACGGCTGCGAACAGATTCACTGCAGTGGGCCGTGATGTGGCCAAAAAGTCCAGCCTCTCATGGATAAAGTTGCAAGCTGCTTCGCTGCTGTCAAACTCTGGATGCGTGTTGAGTTCTGCTGCTAGTGACAGCGCTGCTACAATGGCGATTGCAGGTGCGCCGCGTGTCTGCATGGATGCGATTGCGTGGTGCCCAGCGTGGCAGTCGGCGATCTTGACATATTCGCTGCTGTGTGGCAGCAGCAGCTGGTTCAGAATCACCAGCTGCCGAGACTCCCACCGAATAGCCTGTAAACGTCCCGCTGAAGAAGATGTATCAGCCATTTTTCAAAGAGTATATTAAAAAAGTTTTTAGAAAAGATAAAAGGGAAATAAAAAGCTAATTTGATTTTTCCTTAGATTGTCAACAGCAACTCGGTGTACTTTGGCAGTGGCCAGAACTTGTCAGCAACCGAAGCCTCCAGCGCATCAGCAGCCTCACGCACGCTAGCAATGGCAGGAGCAACCGAATCATATGCAGCCTGTGCGTGGGCATTGGAGTCTTCGGTTTCCTCATCTACCAGCTTACGCACGGCCTGGTCGAGCTTCTTGTGCTCGCTCTGTAGCGTCGCTACCAGAGGCGCAAGCTCATTCAGCACATCTGTCTCTGGTCCCGATTCCACGCCCACGGCCTTGAGTGCAGCTGCAGATTCGGCCAGGGACTTGCGATACTCAAGGGCTGCCGGCAGAATCTGCTGGCCGACAATCGTCTTCAGGGTCTCAGCTTCGATGATGATGTCCTTGGCGTAGCGCTCGTTCAGGATGTGGTAGCGCGACAGCAGCTCGCCGCGTGAGAAAATGCCGGTCTCGGTAGTCAGCATCTTCAAGTGCTTGTCCTTGACCAGGTACGTGAAGGCCTCGGGCGCAGACTTGATGTTGGGCAGGCCACGCTTGGCAGCCTCAGCCACCCACTCGGCAGAGTAGTTGTCGCCCTCAAAGCGCACGGGCTTGGTCAGCTTGATAAACTTGCGGATCACCGCCAGCTTGTCCTCATCAGACGGATAGCTCTTGGAGCCCATCTGTGCCCGCAGCTCGCCCACAATCTCCGTGATGGCAGCAGTGACGGCGCAGTTCAGCACAGTCACAGGGAACGATGGCGACTGCTTGGAGCCCACGGCACGGAACTCAAACTTGTTGCCCGTAAATGCAAACGGCGATGTGCGGTTGCGGTCCGTGAGATCGCGTGCAATATGCGGCAGTGCTGAGACCTTGACGTCAAGCACAGTGCCGCCCACCTTGATGGATTGGAATTGCGGCACGCTAAAGTTCTTGATCGGGCGGTCCTCCTCGATTGCATTCAGCACCTCGTTGAGCTGGTCGCCCAGGAACGCAGAGATGATACCCGGGGGCGCCTCCTGTGCGCCCAGGCGGTGCTCGTTAGATGACGACGAGATCGCAACACGCAGCAGCGGGGCGTGCTCCTGCAGCGCACGCAGCACTGCCAGCAAGAACAGCAGGAACCGGAAGTTGGTTTCAGGGCGGACCGTAGGGTCCAGCAGGTTCTCGCCGCGATCCGTGGCTACTGCCCAGTTGCAGTGCTTGCCGGAGCCATTGACGCCCTTGAAGGGCTTCTCATGGTACAGCACGCGCAGATTGTGGCGATGAGCCACCTTGTGCAGCACGTCCATCGTCAGCAGATTGTGGTCTACGGCCACCGACGCTTCCTCAAAGATCGGCGCCACCTCAAACTGCGCCGGCGCTACTTCGTTGTGGCGCGTTTTGATTGGAATGCCCAGCCGCAGGCATTCGAGCTCCAGCTCGCTGATCGTGCGCATAACGCGGCTGGGGATCCGCCCAAAGTAGTGATCCTCCAGCTGCTGGTGCCGCGGCGGCAGCTGTCCAACCAGCGTACGCCCGGTGATCTTCAGATCAGGCCGCAGCGCGTACATGGTCCGGTCCACTAAGAAGAACTCCTGCTCTGTCCCCAGGGTCGTGTACACATGAGCCACGTGAGCTTCTGGCTCCAGCAGGTTCACCAGCTCGGACGCTGCACGCGACAGCACCTCGTTCGACCGCAGCAAGCCCGTCTTCTCGTCTAGCGCATCGCCGTTGTACGAGATGAACACTGACGGAATGTACAGAATCGATGTGCCGTTAGGTCCGCGCTGCACAAACATCGAGCTCGACGTGTCCCAGATCGTGTACCCACGGGCCTCAAACGTCGTGCGCATGCCTCCGGACGGGAACGACGACGCGTCGGGCTCCGACTGCAGCAGCTGCGACCCTGAGAACTGGTCGATCGGCGTCACCTCTTCGCCGCCGGGCGTAAAGCTGGTAATGAGGCTTAAAAACGCATCATGCTTTTCGGCCGTAGCTCCCGTCTGTGGCTGGAACCAGTGAGTGTAGTGCGTTGCGCCTCTGTCCATTGCCCACACCCGTACTGCATGTGCTATCGAGTCTGCCGTGGTCTTGTCCAGATTCTGCCGCCCGCGACGCTGCTTCAGAAAGCTCGAGAATATCGGCTTTGGCAGTGCCTTGGCCATTGTTTTCAGCGTAAACACGTTTTCTCCATAGATCTCGGATGGGTACTTTGGCTTGCCATCTGCCTTGCGCGGATACTCAATCTCGCGCTTCTCGCTGGTAGCCGCCTTCACCAGCGCGTTCTTGCGAAGTTCATATGCGCTCATGTTGGTTCTTGTTTATACTTGCTTGCTATAACGTTTAAGATATTTGGCTTAGTAAGAGTTATAAATATACCCCCTCAAGATAACAGAATAAGAAAAAGGAGTGTGGATTTTCAGTTTTGGGGGAAAGCAAAAGTTATCCCACTCCCGTTGGTGCTAAGCTGACCACTTTTACTTTCGTGATCAATATCATCTTATCTTGGCAAAGGAACCTTTCCCATTAAACTTACTTTGCTATGCGCCAAACAAAAAATAAGGGAAAAATGAATGCTAGAAGAAAAGGAAGGGAAAGCTCCACACAAAGAGATATATATTCCCCCCACACTCGCACAAACAATGTAAAGGCTATATTATTCACAGCAGCAAAATAAAAGGAAAGCGCACGAACCTCCTTAATTATAGCCATGAGGGCAACCGCTTCCTCTTGATGACACATTGCTATGATTTGCCCTTTTTTTCCTTAAAATACCATGTCCCGTGCTTATTATTTTTCCACACTACATTTAACTGCTAGGTGGCGCTGCGCTATAACATGAAACACATCTTTTAGTTTAAACATATGATTTCCGGACAAGGGGAGATCAGCTATGCAATCAGTTCCGATCGCGGGAACATCTCTCCCTTCCCTTATCGCCGCCCATCAGGCCAATCTTAATCTAATAAATTTACGAAAAGAACTTTTTGTTTAGCAAATACACCAACAGGTTGGTGTTTACCACAACGCTGCCCTCATACAACGTCATCGTGTTGACGTTGTCATACTGCAGCTGCAGCAGGTCCTGCATCCGAATCTCGCATCCGCCGCCAGGCATCTTGACTCCCATCAGGCTTACTTCCACGTCAAACACGCCGGCCTCGTCCGATGATATTGTTAGACTGATCTTGTCCAGCTGTCGCGGCGGATATCCCTCCACGCTGACAATGACGCCCTTGTAATAAAGCTTCTCTGCAGAGTACTTGTACGAGCCAAAGCGCGGCACCCGCCCCGACCGCTGCAGGTCTCGCAGGTGGAAGTACTGCCGCGTAAACGGCAGCACCGACTGCATCTTGCGCGCCTGCCGCGACGCTGCATGTCCCACCGACGAATCGCCGCCTGCGCCCAACTTCTTCGTACATGTGTCTAGATACTGCTCATACGACTGCCGCTGCGACTCCAAGTAGTCTGACTTTTCCTTCAGGTTCAGCAACGTAATGCGGATCCGCCGCATCTCTGCCCGTCGCCGCTCCCGCCGCTGCGCCTTCGTGCGGATGTCACGCGCAATGGCATTCAGCATTCCCTGGTACCCATCGGCACGGCGCACCCGGAACACCGTTGCATATGCCGGCCGCACTGCCGGCCCCTCCTTCTGCTTGCTAGGCAGCGGCTCGCCCGTGCCAATATTGGACTTACGCGTACGCTCTACCCAGCGCTCTGCCTCCAGCACCCGCATGGCCTTGGCCACTTGCCGTTTCAGCTCCGCAAAGGTCATTTGTGAAAGCTCCTTGATTACTTTTTCGCCCGATAGCGGAGGCGGAGGCGGAGGAGTTTGTTGCTGTTGCTGGGCAGAAGATGGCCGGGATCCTCCAGCCTGCGGTGCTGGCGAGCTGCGGCCAGATAGCGATGCTGAGCTCCCGTTGCGCCGGTGCATGGCCAGCACGCTGCCTGGACGGTTGCCGTTGGGTAGCTGTGCTGACATCATTGCCTCTTGTGACTCGCGTAGCAAGGCTGCCTGCTGCTGTGCCTCCCACTGCCGATGCCACTGCGCAATATGTCGCTGTCGCCGCTCTTCCAGCTTGGCCAGCTCGAGCTGAATCGCTGCCCGCCACCGCGACTCGTCTTCCGCCGTCACTTGACGCTCCAGAATCTCCAGCAGTGATCCTCCAGACTGCACCGGCAAGATCGACAGCCACTTGCGCTTGGTCTCCAAGAAAAGACGGTGCAGCTTGGCCGCTCTCTCCGCCTTGGCATGCACAGCCTCTTTGGCAGTAGGCTGGTGACGCAGCAGCCCGCCGCTGCTATATGTGGCCTGGCTGGCACTGATAGCTGCGTCGCTCAGAATCTGCGATGCTGAAGCAGCCAGTACCGAAGTCGCTGCACTCCCTGACATAATGGTGATGGCGTCATCGGCGAACCGATCAGCCAGATCAAGCTGGATCTCGTACCGCGCATAAGGGTCAGCACGAGTACGTGGTGCCGGGCCCAGATCCTGCAGCACAACCCGCAACGGGTCATCCAGAACCAGCACCCGGCCGCCCGACTGACTGTCCGAAGCCGGCCGCTCGACCAGGACTGTGCCCTGCGGGATGGCTTCTGCCAAATCAGCATCCTCATCATCGTCATCTACATTTCCCGAGCTCATGTCTTCTCCATCAATCTGCATAGCATCGCTGGACTGGTTCTCCCGTTTGCGGCGACGCTCAATAATGCCCATGACAGCATCATACGAGCCAAACCGCTGCTTAATCTGATCTGGAATTGGTGGTGCAATGTAATCCAAGTTCGCTTCCAGCGCCTGGTGCATTGTCTGAATCTCGCCAATGCTCATCAGCATCGACGGCTTATTCAGCGTAGCCAAATCAGTAAACTCGTCTACTTGAAAGTGCACTTCGGGGTCAACCACTTCAGTAACAGCAAATGAGTATGACAAAAACTTGGCCGATGTGTACCCAACATAGTTGTTTAGTGGCTGCAAAAACATGTTGTCCTCGTTAAAATGCTTGCCAACGCTAACCTGATTGAGCATCTTGGCAATTTCTGCCAGGTTCTTGCGCTGCAAGGGTGAGATGGTGGTCTCAATGACGTCAAAAGACTCAGGTGCTACAATGGCAGGATTGATATAGCGGTAGTAGACCAAATGGCCCACCACCTTCATAACCTGCGCTTCAGGCTCGTTGGGGAATTTGGCCGTCAGCGCCCGCCGCAGCTCTCGCGCAATATAGCGCATGCCGTAGGGCATCTGATCCAGCGACTGCTGTATGGCCGCAATAAACTCATCAGCCAAAACGCGCAGTTGCCGCAGATGACGAATAAAAGTCGTACGTGTCTCCATGTCGTTAAGCGCGTCTTCACGAGAGATGTCATAAGCACGACGAGATTTTTCGCCAGTGCGCGACTCTTCTTCGCGGATCAACGTGCGATAAATCACCAGCGGATCTGATTCCAAATCTAGCTCAGGATCCTCAATAACTTTGCGAATCAGCGGCTGCAACAAATCGCGCAGGTACTTGCGTTCTTTGGCGCCACGGTTGTAATGGACCGCCAGCTTGATAAAGATAGGGTTTCCACGCAGAAACTCTTGCAGTGTAGAGATGGACGACAGCTCGATCTGGATGGCAGCGCAAAACAGCTTGAGCAGCAAGTACTCTTCGCGCGCATTCTGAGCAAAGCCAAACAATGTTAATACAATGGTCTCGATGAGCTTTGATATGGAGATGTCATCGCTAGCCGAGCTGCCGTTTTCGCCACCTGCAGGCCGCATGCTCTGCTGGCTGCTGGTCAGCATGGACTGGCGCATGGCCTTTGATCCGCCCTGATTAAGCAAAAACAGCAAGCGGGCCAAGTAAATGGGTTGAGTCTGTAGCAGATAAAACAGATGCTGGTATCCTTCTAGGCGACGGCGCGACTCTTTGTCCATGTTGCGCAGCGATGCCAGTGACGAAGCCGGAGGGGCGCCACCCGACTGCGTCAACGGAGTGGGAGGCGGATACATGCCACGAACCACGCCTAGGGCAGGGCGGTGGAGCTCTTCCAGAAAGCGGAAATGGCGACGAGTCTGCCGCAGTACCTCCTCCAGCGAGATGCGGTTGCGCACCAGCAGGGCAATTTTAATATCCAGTTGGTCAAGAATGCGTGTGGTCTGCTGATTCTCACGGATCTGGCGCACAGCCTTTTGGCGTAGGCGCTCCAGCTCCAGCTCCTCCTCCAGGTCTTGATCAGTGTCCTCCAGCAGCGGAGCACAGCTTTGCACCAGCCGTGGGGTAGGCGGCGTGTCCTCTACAGTCAGAGTGCGGTAAGCCTTGCCAGCCAGCTTGGCGCGGTACATGTTCTGCATCTTGACAATTACATTGATGTTACGGCGCAGATGCGTACGGTGCTCACGCAAGCGCTGGCGGACCAGAAAGCCACGCGCCAGTGCCTGCACACGACGCACGCTGGCCTCAATGCGCCCCCACATGGACAGACGGTCTCCGATCTCACGCCGCACTAGCACGCCCCGGCACAAAGCCTGAAAGCGCACAATGGCGCTGGTCCAGCCACGCATCTCCGCGTAAACTTTACGCGCCAGGCTCCCGCGTACCAACGACTGCACGCCCACAATGCGGCGCTCCAGCTCCACGCGCTCAGCCTCCAACCGCTCCTGCATCTCGCGCTCCTGCCTTTCGCGTGCTTCGCGTTCTTCCCTTTCGCGTGCCTCGCGCTTTTCGCGCTCCTGCTGCTCCTTTGCTTCGCGCTCTCGACGTGCACGCTCGTGCATGGCCATCTCAAGACGCTGCTCCTCGGCTTCCTGAGCTGCCCGCTCTTCCTCAATCTGGCGCTGCACCTCAGCGCGGTGATCCAGCAGTATACGGCGAGCCAGCACCATGCGGGCCATAGACTGCATAACTATTGCTGAATCGACCATACGCAAATAGCGACGCGCTTGGCGCTTTTCCTCGACAATGCGCTCAGCTAAGCGCTGCCGCGCTGAGCGCTGATACTGAATGACAATGTCGATACGCCGCTCCCAAAACAACTTGGCCTTTTCCATCCGCGGCAGACCAGGATCGTCCAAATAAGCAACATCTTCTTCAAGACCAGCCGAAACCGGTGGGCTGGCCATGTCCTCATCGTTATCGGAAGCAGCATCTGAATCGGGTTGCAGCGGACATACCTGACGTGACAAGCGCGGGCGGCGGCTACCAATACTAGCATTGATCATATTGAACGAGGGCATCTGTGCGCCCAGACCATCCAGCTCCGCCTGGGTCTGCGCCAGCTGAGCATCAGAAAACTCGAGCTGGCCAACCAAGTTTTGCATTTCGGGAGCAATGCCCATTTTGAGCAAAAAGTGGCTCAGTGCGTGCACGCAGTAGATGACGCGCGGCATGTTTTTGCGGTCGTACAGATCCGTCAGTTCAAAGTGGAACAGGCGCGGCAGGCGCACTTGGCGAATGGCACGCAGGAAAAAGTTGATGTTGTCTGTGTACTTGAACACAAAGCGCCGCCGCACGCCTGCGCCCAACGGCATCTGCTGCTGCTGCGCTGGCTGCTGGTAGATGCGTCCAACTGCCTCGGGGCAGAACGTACGTGCTAGCTTTGCCAATGCCACACCATCGCGCAGCGAATCCTCCAGCTCGCTAATGTCTGGCAGTGCCTCCTGAATGCACGCTTCAATCCACTCCTTGGCTTCGCTCACGTGACACAGGTACTCGTAAGCTGCCAAATTGTGCCGCTCCTCATCGCACCATGTGCCGCGGCCCAGCACGTGGCGGCTGTGCGATTCGCGCTGCTGCAGGCGGTGCCGGCCACGCAGGCCAGCCACGCTTGGTGAATCTGGAGGCTCCATCAGCAGCGCTGAGCCGGGCCTTGCCATTGCCAGTGCGCTGCGCGGGCGTCCTCCATCGCTGTCCACGGCCACGGTACGGCTGCGAATTCGCGGGACTGCCATTGCAGATGCCTCGTCGGCAATGGCTGGAGCCTTTGCCTGTGGCCGCTCCACGTAGTTCACTTCTTCATATACGTGGCCACCGCCAGAAACTTTGCGGGTACGCTGGAACATGCTTCCTGAATCAATGCCCAGCGTATTGGCTCGCGGTCGACTGTCCATTTTTTTTTAATTTGGCAATGCTATTAGGAGGCAAGCTGGCTATATGCGTCTATAGAATTCTGTGGAATTAATGTGGATAAGAAATAACTTATTAGTGCTTGGGCTTTTGTGCCAAGTAAGAAGCGAACAATTAAGTGTTGCTTGGACTGTCAGTTGTGTTTTCGTTTCCTGTTCTGTCCAAATATAGAAAAACTGCTTTGTTTTCTTAAAAAAAACAGCCCAATCACGAGTTATATAAACAAAATATACAAAGACAGTTTGCATTCTGTACTTACATTATGTAAAAAAATATAGCTTTTATTTTTCAAAGGATGGACAACAGAATCTTTCTAGTCACTCCTAAACGCAAATACCGGGGGGGGAAGAAAGAAAGAAAACTGAGTAGAGCAATATGAAAGGAAGCGCAAAATATATAGAAAAAGGATATACACGAACAGGTATGAAAGCGCAATGGAAGAGAGAGAAAAAAAAGGAGTAACGCAATGTGAAAGAAAAATAAAAAACGAAAAGAAAGAAGGTTGTTTACTTTAACGAAAAATCTTCCCCCAAGAAATATTTGAAGATTGCTTAAAGCTCTTTAATAGTGGCCCAAATTGTTGGTGGGGGAGAGGAGAAAAGAACTGAGCTGAGATTGCGGAGTAAAACTGTTTGTTTCTCCAAGCCTGCATTTATACAAAACTACTTTATTATATTTCAAGAATGACTAGCACTTTGGCAAAGCAGGGCAGGCGTATAACGCATATCGTGTTTATAGCGCTGCTGCTGGATATCCTCTCCTTTACGATTATCCTGCCTCTTCTACCACGTTCTCTCGAAGCATACAAGGCACGCGAAACCCACGATCTGACGTTACTAAGCAGCCTTCTTGCCCGTATTTCTTCGCTGCGCGAGTACATTCAAGCACATAGCGCGTCGTCGCGGTTTCTTCAGCAGGGTGCTCGAGCGGATTTGGTTCTGTTGGGAGGACTTTTGGGGTCGCTCTACTCGCTACTGCAGTTCATTGTAGCGCCCTGGATCGGTCGGGCTGCAGATCGGTTTGGCAGACGGCCAGTTTTGCTGCTATGCATGCTGGGCAATATCCTTTGGACACTCATTTGGCTGTACGCTCGTAGCTTTGAGCTGTTTCTGGGAGCCCGGATTATTGCTGGCCTGAGTGAAGGCAATGTGCAGTTGTCCAATACAATTATTGCTGACGTCACAGACCCTGCAACTCGGTCCCGGGGCATGGCACTTGTGGGCATTGCATTTGCCGTAGGGTTCACGGTGGGTCCGTCTATCGGCGCCTATTTCAGCCAGCTGCCTCTGGAACCCAGCCAGCCGCGCAGCATCTTCACATATGCGCCCTTTGCTGCTGCAGCGCTGTTTTCGCTTGTGCTGCTGCTTGCAGAGACGCTGTTTTTGTATGTACGCTTGCCTGAAACGCTGGATTTTAAGCGCCATTCATCTGAACCGTCGCCAGCTGGCGATAGTGGGACCGAAGATGCAGCAACAGACAGCTTAGCATCTGCACAGCCAAGTGCTCAGAATAACTGTAAGCAGCAGCGGCAGCTATTGCAGCGACTGAATCTCTTACACTTTACGTATCTGTTTTTCTTCTCGGGCATGGAGTACACGCTGACGTTTTTGACCCATGACCAATTCTCATTTAGCAATGGACAGCAGGGCAGGCTTCTTGGATTTATAGGCATCCTGTCTACGCTGCTTCAAGGAATGTGGGTGCGGCGGCGTCGAGGCAAGTCTGCTCACACGGACAAGGACATGGTGGTCAAAGGCATGCTCGCCTGCTCGGCAGGATTGCTTTGTATAGCCTATTGTACAGCCATGAGTCCTGGCAGCACCTTGCTATTGTGGATGGGCGCAGTGGGGTTTGCTGTAGCGTCGGCTACAGTAGTCAACTGCCTTAATTCGATGGTGTCGCTGATCAATGATGTTGAGACCGGAAAAAGACTGGGCGATTTCCGGTCGGCGGGCCAGATTGGCCGCTCAATGGGCCCGCTTTTTGCGTGCTCTGTATACTGGCTGCTTGGCTCTCGCACTTGCTACTTTGTTGGTTCTGTTGCTGTTTTTGTAATTTCCTTGCTGTTTATTGCCTTTGTCCCTGCATCCACTGCCACCATCAGCAGGATTCCAACAAAAAAGTCTCAATGATGGGAGACTTTTGCAACTCGAGGCAAACCTCCACTGTTTGTCCTATGCCCCAGTCAAGCAAATGTTACAAGTCTTGTTTTCTTTGGAGCGTTTGCATTTTTTTATATATCTTTTTTTTTTTTACTTTTCTTACGTTTTCACCAATAGAAGCACATGTACGTTTTTGCAGCTCTTTCTCTCTATTCTGTTTTACATTGACATTTTGTACTTTGGAGCATGGACAATCTGCCCTATGACATCCTTCACATTGTTTTTAGTCTTGCCACCCGTATGCCACATTATACGCCAAATATATGGAAGGAATCCTTGCAGCTTGCAGCAGTTTGCCACACATGGCGCTTATTAATATTGCCGATGGTTTACAAGTATGGAGCAGTCCAATACGGTGACTCCAATACGCCGCTGCAGATAACTCAAACATACAGCCTAGATGAGCCCGCCAACCTTGAAGTAAAAAGCAACTTAGGGTTGGCTGTGCAAACAGGCAACTTTGGCCTAATCAAGCACCTGGCTATACGGCTCAACTACAAATACAGCCCACTTTATGGCCTGCAGAACATTCTAAATTACCTGTATCAAATATCACACCATTGGCACCCATTGAAAATACTAGAGATAGAGATCAAGGGAAATAGGCTGCTTAAAGAGTATGCACGAGCATGTATTTTATTCAACCAATATGAGATCCAGAAAGCAGCCAGCTTGCTGACCCAGCTGCTCCCGCAAGTAAACGAGTTGAAGTTTAGTGGATACAAGCCCACTCCGGTGGCATATACAATATACAATCAGCTGGCATGGGCTTATTGCAGCAAAATTCAGGGCATGTGCTCTAACTTCCCCCTGCTTAACCCAGGGACCACTGACTTCACCAGCCTGACCCATCTGGAAATGGACTTTAGCAATAATCCAAAATGCCACCTACCGCCCATATATGCACCCACACTGGAGTATCTTTCCCTAAGCAACATTCCTCTGGACTACGATTGGCTGCCCTTTTACGGCACTTTACCCCAAACCACCGTCGAGTTTGCGCACCTCAAAGTTCTCCTGCTCAACTACACAGAAAATTCAAAATACCAAAACGCGAATGCAAACTTGGACGCGCTATTGCAGGAGTCTAGTAGACACAGCGTGTCTCTTATGTTTATGGTGCGCAAGCTTTTGTTTCCTGAGCTAGAATATCTGCATATAGGGACGCCGGGGATAGAATATCACCCCATCTTTGAGCACAGCCAGTTTCCTTGCGAGCTAAGCAGATTGCATTTAGACGGATCAATAGGAATGGTTCAGATGCTGGGAAGGCTAAAGCTGCCTAGAATCAACCAGATCACGCTCAATCTTATTTATGACCAGTCTCCCGACATGTCCATTGCATTCCGCTCTATTAACCAGATATGTAGCCATGCGCAGTTTGCTAGTAATGTGCGGCTAGAGGTCTACAACTACGAAGATATCCAACTCGTGTCCCCTATAAATTGCCCGTATATTACCGAGCTGGATATCAAAGCGTTTATTTCGGCAACTAGAGTGTTTCAGTTAATCCAGAGGCTTCCTCGGCTAAGTAAACTGGAGCTATCTGGAATTCGGTTTACCCGAAATGATATGGTTTGTCTGGGCAACATGGAGCTTATAAGTAATGAGACTGTAGGTAAGTCGCAGATTTCATATTTGTCAATATTACAAAACATTCACCTGCAGCCGGCGGAAGAAAAAATGGTGATGGATTTTATTCTGTATTTGCTTTCTAAGCTAAACTTGCTCTCGTCTTTAAAACTACGTAAAGTGCCCATGCAGCCTATTCACAAATTTATAAGCGAGAACCAAGCTGCATACCCCCATTTATCTGCCATTGAGCTGAATATTTAGTAATAAAATCATCTCTCTCCCTTTCTATCAAATAAGGGAATGTCCAAAATTCCTACTTTACGTGATGTCGGCATGACTGGTGAATTATTTTAGATGCCGAAGTCTGAAGACTGCTGCAATCGAATAAATAAAAAAAAAATGAGGGAGGAGGAGGAGGTTTGTTTTAAAAGACAAGAAAGACTATTTAACGTGCTTTTTTTATACTTATTTGCCACTCTTTCTTCTTATTCTTCTTCATGGAGGGGAGTTTTCTCTTATAATATAGAATAATGCTTATAAAATTTAAAGTGCATCTGCACTGTGATAGTTTAGCGAATTCAAATGAAAAGGAATATAACATAGAATATCTCTGCGATATGGACGAAGTACGAAATAATGCCAGCGTGGACCTTGAATGCTCACCAGAAGAGGTGCTGCTGGTTCTTGGAGAAAACATAGACCAGATATCTTTGCTAAACACAGACTTTCTGATAATTTCAAACGAATATTCAACTGACTTTTGCATACACTCTGGAGCTCCTGTTCACGCGCTGAAAATATCGGCTGACGAAAGAGAGGTGCTGGAACATGAGTGGAACAGATTGATTGTTACTACGGATGAAAATGCAGAAAGAATAGCTGAGCTGAAAGGGTATATAAAAGACAGTTTCGATTAGAAGGTGTAAAATGATTTTTTTATAATAGACTAATACTTTTTTCTTAAAATAAAGATCTAATGAGACATGGGAGCATGGGCATTATTATATACAGCAGCAGAAGGAACATTGGCAGAGACTGCAGAAAGATCGCGAGAAGGAGAAATGGCAGAATCCAAAACATGAGATGCATTAGCCGCCATATCGACGTCATGCAGAGGAACGCCATTGGAGGCAGGAGGAATGGCAGCGATAAACTCGCGAGCCTTTTCATTCTCAGGGCCAATAGTAGGCAGCAACAAGGGGCGCATCGATACCGAGGGGGTATTGATGGGAAGGTTATCTGTGCCATAAACGCCATTGGCTCTGGCCGTGGAGCAGTCGCTGTGAGCAGCCAGCAGCGCACGCACTCGCAAAGCAGCCTCCCGCATCCGCGTGTACTCTGCCCGCAACCGCTCGTTCTCGCTCATCATATAGTCATGCCGGTCCTGCAACTCCTGCAACTGGCGTTTTTTCCGCTGCCGGCACTTCAGCGCTGCTACCCGGTTGCGCTCTAAAAACTGTCGCCGCTTCTCGTCGTCATCTTCCTCGCCTGCTGCTGGCTTGCTTTGGGCTCGAGGTGGTGTTTTGCTGCTCTTGTTGCTTCTGCGTGCTCGCTTGGCCTGGGCTGGAGGCGGCGGGTGTGCTTCCTGCATATGCGGCATGCTGGCTGGGTGCTTCTGAGCCCTGCTATGCTGCTTGTCGTCAGGTTTGGCTGCTGCTGCTGCTGCAACGGCGGCGGCGGCTGTGGCGGCGGCTGTGGGAGACATACTGCTTGCTGGCTGTGAAGACGCTGCGGGCGGACCAGCCATAGTCGATAGCGCATCGTCATGGGGAGCCGAGCAGGCGGAATCGGGCGGCGGCGGCAACGGACGGCGGCCAGTAAGCCGCAGGGAGCCTCCGGGAGTGGTGGCAATCTGGTTACCATCAAAAGCAGCATGAATCATGGCCTGCAAGCCAGGCGTCACCACCGCCGAGTGCAGCCGCAGTGGCGAAGCAGGGTGGGGTTCTCCGGCCAAAAAGGGCGTAAGCCCCGTGTGCAGCGCCGGGTCCGACACGCCCATCCGAGCAGCAGGTCTCCCCACCCGGGGGTGCTCTGCAGGGCCCACCAGCATTGCCGGCGACAACGGCCCGCTCCGCAACGACTCTGCGCCCCACGCCCCGCCCTCGCCCACGTCCGCCGGCCCATTGATGGCTGCCACCGGCGGCAGCTTGATCCGCTGCCCCGGCGACTCCGACTTACGTCCGCTTACGGGTGTGCTGCTGGGCCGCGGCTTTATCTGCTGCGCGTGTGCTTCGTGGTGAGAGTGTCGCCGCGCGCTTCGGGCTTTGTCTGTGGGAGTTTCGGCCTGCTGCCCGTGCTGTGGCTGGGATACGCTGTCAGGCGTCTTGTCGGTTGGCCGCGCTAACGAAAAGCTCTCTTCAAACGGATTGGGCTCTAATGCAAGCTTTGACCGCTTTCGTCTATGATGCGCCATTATTTCATGCACTCTAGAATGAATAATCCTATCAGCAAGAAGCCAAACTTTGGTAATAAAGAGGGAAGAAAGAAAAAAGAAAAGTGTATAAAAATGGGGAAAGAAAAGAAAAAGAATTACCGGCAAAGTATCCCAAAAAAAAAAAAAGAGGCAAGTCTACCCAAAAAGTATATATGTTTTGGGCAATAAAGTGTGTTTATAGGCCTAACTCTCTTCCCTTCGAACCTGTAAAAAAGTATATAAGAAAAATATTGGTATGGACAGAAAACGAAAAAAAAAACTGTGAGAAGAGAGATGAACCAAGCTTTCCATTGCGTCATTTGCCATATCGCATGAAAAGCAAAAAAAAATTGGCCGAAAGTGGCGAGTGAACTCTTACGTCATTGGCTGGCCTTGTATTTTTCGAGCTTGCGTTTTGCAATTATTATCCGTCTGTTACTTTATGCTACTATGGTCTCCTCTAAGAGGCGGCTTGTGTGCAGCAGTCCGTGCCTGGAACTCCTTTACCGGGGCTTGAGGGATATTTTCATGCTCCTTACCCGAGATCGCGATGCTTTGAGAGAAGATTTATTGCATTTCAGACTCTTTAAATAAAGCACTATGACGTGATAATTTCAAGAATTCTGTAATAAAACACACTTCTTGCATTTAAAAAAAAGATCCAAAGATACCAGCTCAAAGCTCTCTTTCAAAGAGAAAAAAGCTGCTATTCCGTTCTGTGTATACGCTAAAGACGTTGCTGTAGCGTTGGGGTGCGTGTGACGTCCCTTTTTATGCCGATTGTTCATGGTATATACATGCACAATAACGTCACTCAATATATTATGCTCACATGCACCATCATAGCCTGTGGTGTTCCAAGGTTTCGGCAGATGTGTTGGAAAATTACAGAGACACCTTTCTATGCATGGCAAGTAAAAAAAACTAAAATATATTACAAACAATGAAAGGGGACAGTAGGGAGTCCCTTTTAAACAATGCAAAGCTATTTTCTAGAGAACAACGAAGTTTTGTTTGCATTAGCAGAGATTAGTTCAGCAATTCATTTTTTGTTTACAATTTCCCTCTTTTTGTTTAATATTTGTTATAAAAATGCATGGGCATCGGCGAGAACGAAGCAGCCTTAGTACAAACTGCAGCCAAAGCAGCGGGCATTCACGAGTGCTTCCCTTTGCCACCGCGCATACGCTACGGCCAGAAGCGCCACGCAGCTCATACAGGGTCCAGCCAAAAATAATGGAAGCCATTGCCGAGACCCCTTCATCCAAAATGTACATCTCAGCAAACCGACGGTTCGCCGTAGCGCAGCCACGTCGCGTCATCACCCAGCCCGAGTCCACAATGCGCCAGCCCGCCATAGGCAAGCGGCAAAGCGCATCTATCAGAATCAACACGCTTCTGGGAGCCCAAGGCAGCGACCGGGCACTACGTGCCGCCGGCCCTCGTGCCCGGCCAATCATCGGGCTTGGCCTCACCCTCAATCCCGCCGATACGCTGGTCCGCTTACAGCCCAAAAGATCAGCCACAGATACCAGAGTCGAAAGCCAGCTAGCATGTGTGGCCAAAAGCCCCTCTATCATGGAAGCTTGTCGAAGCAGCGTGGTGCTGAGCGAGGCATTTTCGCGCCAAAGCCCAGCACTTGCCGAGGACTCGTTTGCCTCGCTAGCCGATGCCTGCTCGCCTCGGCACAACGATCCGCAAATGGTGCCTATGACAGTTGCTGCCCGGGCATATGCAAACATCTGCAGCTCTGAGCAGCAGCAGGCCGCTTTGAGCTGGCTGTCGAGTTCCTCGGACAAAAGCTCAGCCAGCCCGGCTACCAATCACGACGAGGCCCAAGTCCCCGCCAGCTGCTCGTTTTCAATGCTCTCTCGCTCCATTTGCGCCGATGCTCAGCATAGTCGCTGCGACCCTATACATTTCTGCTGTCTATTGTGTTTTGAGCAGGTCAAGATATCTCCCAAGCACACGCATTCAATGAGTTGCCCCGGTTGTGGAACTCTTTTGGATATTTCTCAACAAACAAGGCTGTTCCATTTACCTCATTGTATGTAAAAAAAAAAATTAGTTTTTGGTTCTAGTACAATGTCTCTCTATTCTTTTGTTCTTTTTTTTGTAAAGTGAATACCAAAACATATTCCCCCCCCCCAAATCGCTAGGCACGAAATTGATCGCATGCAAAACATCCCCCCTCCTCATTTCCACGCATATAGTCTTTTTGTTGCTATGCTAAAGACCACAAGCGCTTTTCTTTAGCCTTTTTTTGAATACTTGCTGTAAAAAAATCCACTCTTTCTTCTTTACCTTTCTATTTAGATACAAATTAATTTTTTATAGAGTATGCCTGGCTTGCTGCGCGTTTTTTCTCGATTCAAGCGCCAAAATAAAGCTGATGGTAGTAATTCTGATATGCGCAGTGTCCCTGCAGATCCAGTAACATACTTTTGCCATCGCATACGGCGGCCATTTGCTTCTTCATCAAAGCCCGATCAGAAAACTAATTCCAAAATCCACCGCTGGTCCCTATTCACACACACCACAACTGCTCTTTCTCCCACTATACCTTCTCTGAATCCGCAACCGCCAAGTCGACACCAATCTCTCTCCCACTCTGTTTCGGACACCACCAATATGCACAAAGAAGCCTCGCCCATAGCCAGTGCCTTGAACGAGCCAAACTTGTCAGATAGCAATAGCGTGCAGCTGAGTAAGAGCATGGCTGATCGATGCCTTGTCCATCCAGGTGCCAGCAACGATCTGTGGTGTGCCGATTGCCACCACGCCCTCTGTTCTCACTGCATAGCCCACCACAGCCAGCATAATGTCACCAAACTATCGGCAGTATACGACGACGCGTTCGATGCAATTGAATCCATGCAAATATCCCTCGTCCGCCTTTTAACCGAAGCACGCAAGCGCAACGCGCACTTGGAAACGTCACTATCTACGACATCCGCCTCGTACGAGCAGGCACACTCGGAACTCGAGTCGCAAATGCACCATATGATCCAGCAGCTAGACAAGGCATATGAGCAAACCAGCTCCCGCATCCATGAACAAATCAGCAGCTGTTTGGAGTGGCACGTTGCTTTAGAAGACACATTGGAGACTGTGCAGCAGATGGCCGAGGAGCTACCGCCAGCTCAGCTGGTCGCCAAGCATAAGCGCATATTAGCGCTGCTTGACGCGGTCGAACGTACGCGCCCACAAAGCTGGAGCAACAGCCCGCAAGCCCCCATCGAGATGATCGATCTGGTACGCCCTGCATGGCAACTAACTACCTTGCATATACCCCGGGTTCATGAGCTAGGAAGACGGCGCGGCCATGTCCGCGTTCAAAGCCCTCCGTTCTCAGCACATGGCCTGGAATGGCAGGCTGAAGTCCGGCGTAATCGTGGACCACTTGGCGACCCATGCTTAAATGTCTCCATAAAATGCTGCTCAGAAAGCAGCATTGCAAAGTCGTTTGCCCTGTGTGTGTTCGTCAAGGAAGATGACCAGAACAAGCATTTTGAATCTATGGCGGATCCACCCGCCGATCTTATTTTGGGATCATTGTCGGAGCTCAAAAGCATGGGCTTGCTCGATAAAGAGGGCGGAGTTACCGTGACTTGGGGTGTACGTGCGCCATCGTTTTCTGTGCTGGCTTCGGCTCAGCAAGAACGGATTAGTGAACTGGAAGCTCAGATTAGCCAGATGAAGCAGATAAATGTGGGTGGTAGCCAGACATGCGGCAGTGGCAATGCACACCAGCTGCAGTGCAGGCGGCAGCGTAGCAATAGCGATGCACGGGCAATTCCAGTAGCTTCGCCAGCAACCAGTACATTCTCATTTCGCTCAGACCAGACATCGCCAATGCTTGTTTTGCGGCCGCTTTCGCCCTACATGCAAAGCCCGCTCAGACAAAAGTCGCTTTTCAGCCCAACCCAACCCCAGAAATCACTATCTCCCCAAATGCAAAGCCCCTTGCAGAGACCTCGTGCGAATAGCAGTCAAATCTCATCTACGCCGCTGTCACCGTCCCAAGCCTCTGCATCTTCGGCGTCAGTCCGCCATAGACGTGCACTGTCCCTCACCACTAAACTACGGCGACAACCGCCAATCCCATTTCCCATCGCTTCAGGAGCACGAGCAGCTAGCGTGCAGTCGCAGCCGCTTCCAGCTGCTTCAAACTCAAATGAATCACAGGTGTCTGTGGCATACTCGCAACCAGAAGCGCATTGCATGGGGAGTGAGCGTCCAGGCGTGTTCCGCAGGCTAAGCGGGTGGGTTAGAAACACTGAGGGACGAGTGGCATTGCAGGCACGACGCGTACGGCGGCAGCTGTCGCAAGGGAGCGTTCCGGAAGAGAGCAGCGATGATAATGGTGCATTGGACGAATGGACGTTGCTGGACTCATTGAGTAGCGACGTGTCGGATACAGTGGCAGCATCACCACTGGCACAGCGCCCAGCCAAGCGCAAAACACAACCCCCCTCCAGACCACTCCCACCACTGCCCACCAGCTCTAAGCCAGCAGCAAAGCAAAGCGCGGATTCAGCCAGCTCTGAGGGGTCATTGCAAGCACGATGCGACTCGATATTACAGCGCATCGACGCGTTGCAGCTGATAGCCAACACAGTCGAGAACTCACGAGAAGGATTCAGCGAAGGAAATCTGCGTCGGATCAGCTCAGAGCTGGGCGCATTGGCCAGCACGAAGCGGCGAATTAGCCGCAAGGGCATGCCCACGGCCAGCGAGCCCCGGCGCTCAATAACCATGGACTCTGCTGAAATCCAAGCTGCCATTTCTCAGCTGCCGTCCAGCCCCCCGCCTTTGCCCAGCAGCAAGCCGCAAGCTGCCCGCGCGGCTGCTGCCTCTCTGTCGATTTCACGGAGCCGTCCGTCTGCACGCAACGCACTAGCAGCAACGCCGACTCGCCGCCGCATCAGCAGCGTGTCTTCAGAGTCGCCGTTGACTCCGCAGGCTGCTGGCCAAGGCGGAATCCTTAAGCCTGGGCGCACACGCCGCCATACACCCAATGATTTGCGACCAGTACGTGTGATCACGCCTACCCGCGGCCCTGGCCGATTCAGCGAGTACGCGCTTTCAACGCCAGCAGCTACGTCATCTACAGCGGACTTCCCTCTCGCCGCCCGATCAGGCGGAAGCAGCAACAGCAGCCATAGCAAAGAGTCGAGTTTGCTTTTGTCCTCTAACTCAAGCCTGGCAGCCCGCCAGATCAGATCAGCCCGTGCTGCCCGCAAGCAAGTGCGGTTTCCAGAAGAACAGCGGCTTCTGGAGTCTATCCGGCTGATTGATCCGCAAGCAGCACGCAGCATCGAGATACGCAGCAGCGGCATCGATGCACGCAATAACGGTGCACAGCAGCGGGAGCAATCTGGAAGCGATGATTCTGACGGGGGCTCGCAGTTTACAACGGCGTCAAGCTCAATTGGCGAAGTCTTGGGGATAACGCAAATGCACTCTGCGCCCAGATCGCGACCGCCAATTCCACACCTGCATGAGGAGAAGGTGGTGCGAAGCAAGGGCGCAGTGTTTTTCGACCACAAGGCGCTATCGCCAACACTGACAGCGATGGCACAGCAGTGCGGTGTCGACGGGCAGCGCAAAAGGACAAACCGGCTTATGGCAGTCGGTCCCAATGTCAACTCGGCTCAGTCCTCCCCAGTTCCGACTCGCATTGAGCCATCCCATTGTCCCTCGTCATCATCCAGTCCCTCACCACAAAGTGAATAAGCATGTTTTCTCTTCTACGTAAAACTCGCTCTTTAAAGCTACATAAAACTCGCTATTTTTCAGCAATGTCTTCGCCCTCGATACGCGATCGTCTGGCCAACTACAAACCCACCGAGCTGCGTGCCGACCTCTCGCATCTCACCGACGGCGACAAGCGCGCTCTCGTCAAGCTGGCTGCTGCCTCTGACCTACTCAACCAAGTATACTATACCCAAATATGGTCAGGAGCCACCAAGTTACGTGAGCAGCTAGCTGAAAAGGCCAATAAGAGCGCAGATGACCAGGATGCTCACAAGCTCTTTGAGCTGCTTCGAGGACCATGGGACCGTAGCCGCAACAACGAACCGTTTCTTCCTGATGTGCCAACGAAGCCTAAAACCGCCAACGTATATCCGGAAGACATGACCTCTGAGGAGTTCACTAAGTGGCTCTCCACGCTTGATCCAGCCAGCAAGGCTCGCGCACAAGGGTTCTATGACACTATTAGTCGCGACCCCACAACGTTAGCTTTAAAGCTGGTCCCCTATGCCACGGCATACCGCAAGATGCTCGAGCCAGCTGCCCAGCTACTGCGGGAAGCAGCTGGCTTGGTAAGCGATACGAGCTTTAAAGACTTTTTGCAATCGCGTGCAGAAGCATTTATGAGCAACGAGTATTTGGAATCCGAAGTGAAATGGCTCAAGATTAGCCACCAAAGCCCCCTTGAAGCGGCCATCGGCCCCTACGAGACCTACGAGGACGAGCTTTTCTCTCTAAAAGCATTTTTCGAATCCATGATACATGTGCGGGACTTTCATAGCACCCAAATGCTCGACAAGTTTACATCGAGCTTGCAACTCGTCGAGGAGCACTTGCCGATACCCGAAAGTTACCGCAACCGGCAACTAGTCCCGCCCCCCATCGTGGTAGTCGATCAGGTTTACTACGGAGGCGATACTGCAGTGCCCATGACTGCTGCCTATAACCTTCCCAACGACGAGCATGCGATAGAAAAGGCAGGGTCCAAGCTAACCCTAATTAAAAACGTGCAGCAGGGCAAAATGCACAGCGTGCTTTTGCCCATTGCTCGCCGAGTGCTTAAGGAAGAGCTTTTGGAGTTTGTCACTTTTGATGCCTTCTTCACCCACGTTTTACTGCATGAGGTTGCTCATTCCAATGGGCCCCACCGAGTGGTAAACTCCACTGAAACTGTCCGTAGCCAGTTGCAGGAACTTCATTTTGCATTTGAAGAAGCCAAAGCCGACATTACCGGCTTGTTCGCTGCTGATCTGCTCGTGCAAAAGAATGTCATTCAGGATATCACGATGAGGCAGTTTTATACGACATATTTGGCCTCTGCGTTCCGGTCCATCCGCTTTGGTTTATCGGAGGCTCATGGGTTGGGCCAGGCCATTCAGCTCAACTATTTGCTGGAGCAAGGCGGCTTCACCTACGATCCGCAAACGGCCAAATTTGGTGTGGATATGGATAAAATCACCCAGGCGGTTTCTAATTTGACTAGAGACATTATGGTGATTCAGGGTGATGGCGATAAGCAGAGGGCCGGAGAGTTCAAACGTAAATATGGCGTGGTTACTCCTGCTATCCAAAAGGCTTTGGATGAGCTGGCTGATGTCCCTATTGATATTGCTCCCATATGGGTTGATATTGAAAATCTACAAAAGCAGTATAGCTAGCTGCTACTTTTAGTTCTTTAATGAAAGGCTTACCTGGATCTCTTATTTATTTCTTGAATAAAAACCTAACAATTAAAACGGCTATTCATCTTTCAAGTTAAAGATTATAGGTCTAGTGGGATGAGCAAGAGAAGTCTTGAATGCTTCGAGATTATTAATTATATGATCTGGTCTATATACCCTGTTCTCGATTGTTATTAAACAAATGGTAGATGGTGAGTTAGCATAATCTCTTATCGTATTAATCAAGGCACCATAACTCACAGAAACCTCCTGATTTGGTGAATATATTACTTTGGGCATAGTTCTAATTGCTTCCAATATATGTAAATAGAAAGGGCTTAGAACAGCTGCCAAAGATCGCTCTTGCTTTTTATATAGTGCTTCATTGCTAGTTGGTATTCTTTTGGCGTCGTAATGTATATTACAAATTATTCTGCTATTAATATAATATTATTAATCATAAATTGTTTTAATTAAATAGTGTCAATTGTGACTTGACGTTTGGTATACCATTATAATTTACAGCGTTAGCAATAACCATCATCATCTAAAAGAAAAATATCCTATCTTTTCTTAAGCTAAATTAGTAAAATAAAATATTATATTAATAGAAATGCATCAATTGACACATATACCATTTGGTTCGCTTTTTTATTTCACTACATAAACATTTATATTTTAAAAAAGTTTATGGCTTTTATTTTATTCAAATAGCTATTGTTTCTTAACCTTAATATTTATTTTAAAAAACTGACAAAGCATTATCAGCGTAGATTAAATCTTATAGTGCCGTTGGGATTGGATAGAGGAGTCTTAAATGCAGTAAGGTTGCGAAGTATATAATCTGGCCTGTACGGTTGCCTCTCAATAGTTATTACGCAATCGTTATTTGAGGATCTGGCATAATCTTTTATAGCCTTAACCACCTCAGTATAAGTCGCACTAACTGAGCTGTTTTCGAACATTACAGTGGGCATTGCTTTCGTTGTTTCCAAAGAGTTTAATAATATGAAAAATCTAGGGTAAGTGCCAAGGAGCTTTGGCTTTTATATAGCGCTTTATTGCCTATTCATACTTGAGTTATGTAATGTATATAGCAAGTTATCTCGCTCTTAATATAATATTATTTGCTATATATTGTTTTAATTAAAAAATTAATTAAATCAATCCAATAGACTTATTCTTTAATTTATAATGATTATAATTGTATTTATTCATCCTAACCGGCCGAAAGTTTGTAAGTCGGCAAAGTCTACAAACAAACTAAAGGACAGGGAGTAATCCCAGTAAAAAAGAGAAGAAGTAAAGAAATAGACTAAAGGGAAATGTGGTTTGGGTGGGACTATAAGAAAAAAGAGAATCTGGCAGTTCTGCACGAGTCTCTTGCTGATTTATCCATTTGAAGAAGGATTAATCAGCTGCGAGGATAATCTATATAATTAGTGGAACAACCACTGAATATTGCTATTATTCTTGGCGCTGATAGCTTCCAGGGACAGCCAAAAAAGAAAACCTACCTATGTCTATTAGTAGTGCTACTATTGCATCAGAACATTACCATGAAGCCTTTATTAGCTACAGAGTCTACAGTACTTGGCTATGGCCTACACAACAGAGTTTCTTTGTTATTTTTAATATAGTTTATTATTTAAAATTTAAACTCTACTTGCATATATGTAAGCAAGATAATAATTCTTTTATTTATAATGCTGGTGTATTTATTGTCAACAAATTAGCTAAAGAAAATTTTGGCTAAAGTAAAAAAAGTGCAGGATAAATTCATAGAGCAACTAAAAAGATTTTAAACCAGTGAATAATAATTTTTGCTGCTTAAATTATTCACTTATTCAAACAAATAAGACAGCAATTGACAAATTCTTATACTAACTAAATGCTTTGTGCATTTGCGAAATAAAATCTGTTTTTTTTACCAAAATATTTTATAGCTAATTTCAAACCTTTGCTGTTGACAACTACTGCTGTTACCAACAGAGTTCTAACACGTTCCTATTTTAACTCCGCTGTTGTTAATCTCATCTATCATTTGTCCATTATTAATTGATCCTAGTAGATCTTCCGGACTCATTGTCTTATCACCAACTGTTACTTGCACATTTGTGCCAACAGCACTATTGGTGGCTATTAGTACTTCGAGGATATCCTTCAATTCACCAAGGCTTTTATCTTCAGTGGGTTTATTAGTATAAGTTACATTCACCATTTTGCCTATTTTAGAATAAAATATTTGCTGCTGTTGGATTTAAAGAAAGGTTTATAGAAACTTTTCCGTGGAGAGCTGGCAAATGATAGGTTTATATAGCTGGTGGTTTAAAGCCTTCAAATGCAGTTAGGAGGAGGCTTAGAACCCCCTCTCAATTAATTGGTTTTATTCTTTTAATATACCGTGGGTATGAAATTAATTAAGCTATGGAAAAAAGAATTCCGCATTAAAGACAGCAAAGAAAAAAGAAATGGGTATAATTTTAGAAAAGGATTATACCATGTCAATTCAAAGCAGACAGTTATATTTTACTTTTCTTTTTTTTTTAAATAAAAAGCACTGTTATCATTGCAGCTATTATTAGAACACCACAAAAGATTTAGATTTTGGCTCTTGTTGAATAGCAAATATTATTTAAAAATAATTTTATGTCTTATTCCATACACTAATTAATACTTAAAGTACAGCACAATCCATTGATTCCGGGTAAAAAATTTTTTAGGAAGTCAGCCAGCTTTTTAAGAAAAAAGTTAATCCAAAGACACAGGCATTTGCTTTGAAAAATATCAATATTATTTGCATAGGAGGTTGTACAAAATTAGCAAAATGGCCAAAGTTTAGCTCTACCTACAAGATGTAAGAGGTTTTACTAAAAACTTGCTGGCATTCTCTGAAATTTCGGGGAGGCTTCCCTGAAATTTGGGCGAATGCCAAGGGGACTTTCAGTGAAAATACCCTTCCATATTAACTGATAGTTAATTTGTCTTCTTTGACTCAACTTGGCTTGTGTTACTTTACCAATCATCTGTTCTACTGAACAATAGCCTGCCTTTCTTTAGTTTTGTGCTGATTCACTGATTAGCTATTATTTATTTAGTTTAAGATGACCTCCATAGATCAATAAGCTAAGTTATAAAAAAAACTAGCGATTTATAATAATTGTTGAATAGGCTTTAGCTTGGTTGGGATATATGTTAATGTAATAGTGCATTATTATAATAAAAGCAAGTTTAACAGTTTTATAAGGGTTAGATTTTATTTTATTTTCTTCAAAAAAAATTACTTAAATTTCTTTAGTTCTAATCAAGATGTCAGCTCTAATACTATCTGCTTAATCCCTTGAAAGAACATAGATAGTATAAGTAGGATGCGCGAGAAATGACATGAAACTATTTTTATTGTTTAGTATGTGCTGGGGTGTGTAAGTTTTACTACCAATCTGTATATAGTGATCATTTAGTTCAGCAAAATCATGTAAATACAATATCGCCCCTCTATAATCCAGTTGTTCACACTTCCCGTCAGAGTAATAGAATGTAGGCATAGTTAGCACTGTGATATATGCTCAGGTAAAGAAAAAGGTTTTAGAAAAGTAACGCTTTAACCATAAAAATGTTTAAAATACTTTTCTTTTATAGTACACCATTATCAATTACTAATACTATTTCCTTGTATTATCACCATATTACTTTTATAATTTACGTAATAACTATTAATTTAATATAGAAGCAAGCTAAATTGTGGTTGGCTTGAAGTAAATTAATTTCCGAAAATAAGGATAACATACTGGTCTTGTCATCATATAGTATTAAAAGGCTTTTTAATTATATTTGGGCATTTTATTACCTTTGGTATTTATTTTTCTTTTAAAGCACTTTTTATCACGTTTATCTGTCAGCATTTCTAATTTACTAAGTAAAGGCTATTAAAGTAGATGATTAAAAGGCTTGATTAAAGTTGATAAGATGGGAATCATATGTTGCCAGCAAAAGCTAAATCTCCAAGGAAGCTGTAATTATATAAGGTAAATCTCAAATTATGAATTTAGTGCAGATTTAACTGTATGTAATGTCTAACTAAAAATATATGATATAATCTAAGTTTGATGATGCATATGCGGCACATATATAAAGACCAACCTCTAGCAGTTCAGCGAGTTCAGTCCCAACGAGTTTTCTTTAAAGGTTATTGTTACGCTGCTTATACTTGAACTTGGTAAGATAATACTAGAACTCCATTATAAAAGGGTAAGAGAATAACCTTTAAGAAAACTCCTTAGAACTGAACTTGCTCCCCTCTCTCAGATGACTAGGCGTTGCCTATATATGTATCGCATCTGCTACGAACATATTCACGATTCTAGCAGGTTCTGGAATAGTGGCTTGGTTCAGGCTACTGATGTAATAAAACATCACAATGCATCGATTCGCTCTAATTGCATTGTCACAGTTATTCTCTTACCCTTTATTTGAGTTTTAAGTATTATTTATCAAGTATGTGTATAGCAGTGTCACACTAAGGATGTTTATGGTAAAGAAGCAGCGTAGCAAAGAGGAAAAGGCTGACTCAGTTTACTTGAAAGAGTAAGCTGCTTGAGGGTACTGCTTATTTAAATACTACCAGAATAATTACCATGTAGCAGAGGTGTATATGTATGTTAAGGCCTACAGAGTCTCAACACACTTGAAGCTTTGTTGATATAATGTCAAAGGAGGCTCCCCTTTTCCCCAAATATTCTAAATACAGTCTATTTACCTATGCAGTGTATAGGAAAGGAGAAGAATGCATAACCCCCCAAGTATGTAGCTATGTATTTAAAAGAAGATTGCAGCGTTTTGTAGACAGCCCCTTTTGACTTTATCTATTCTTTGCTGCCTGCACACTCCACCTAAATAACCTTGCTAGTTAGTGGTTATTGGCTTGTTATCTTAAAAAATCCCTTTAGCATTTATATAATTCAATTATGTTCTAAACCAAAACTAACTTGCATCCAAATAGAAAATTCCTAGTTCGAAGTCCTAAACCTTCAAAGTATATATCCAAAGGCACATCTTTCTTTGATAAAATTCCCAACAATAGTTGAAAGAAAAATATTCTTTTTATAAAAGAGAATTTTTTAATACTATGCTTGGCATTCAAGTATAATTTCCATATTTATAAACCTATTTTCTTCCACTGTTCAATTTTGCTTTTTCATCATTTTCTCCATTATAAATTATTTTGGTCCGATTTTTTTTACTTATTTTAATGAACTATCTGTGCTATTCCCCAGAAGGATGGGGACCTACAAGTCCAACTAGGCCAGTCGATTTCACTGTTTGTTTCCAGTATGGAGCTATACTGCCAGCTATAAGCTTGACTTTTATAGCTCTTTTTGTAAGACAAATTTTAAACAACCAATATTGCGCTTCTCTACCTCAAGAAGCTATCCAAGGCAATGCGTTTAAGTTTAAACTTGCATGTGCAACTATTGCATGCCTAGCTTCTATATCCCAGCTAGTAAATGCTCTAGGGATATATCCTATTATAGGTACCCACATTGCTGGGCTCATTATACAAACTATAGTTACTGCGTTGGCTATCAAGGCTCACCGGGTCGAGCAAGCATATAACCCCATTCCATCAACCCTGTTGCTTCTATTTTGGCTAAGCATGGTCTTGACCTCTCTGATGGTATTGCGTACAAGTTTAGCTTTGGGATTGTATGCTTCTCAGTTTGCTATATTAATATCTATAATGGTATATATTTTGGCAAGCGCAGGTGCTCTAGTATTAGAAGCACAATCTAAACCAGACAATCTATATAAGCTGATGGATGAAGATGAACAGTTTGGTATTTATAGCAACGGATCTAAGAATATTCCTCATAACCCCGAAGACAAAGCAAATTTATTTTCTAGAATATTTCTGCACTGGCTATCTCCTTTGCTTAGCAAAGGTTTGGAAAAGCAGATTACTATGGATGATATTTGGGAGCTAGGTTATAAATTTCGGCCGGATGTTGCTACCGAAGACTTTCAAAAAAACTGGAAGAACCAAGCAGAAAACCCATCTTTGTTAAAAGCAGTGGTACAAACATATAAGGTATACTGGCTACTTTCATTTATTTTAAAAGTGTCTAGTGACTTAGTTTCATTTTTAAGCCCCGTATTGCTATCATATCTGATTGGCTTTGTGGCCAAGTTTAACATTTCTCAAGCTGAACCAATTGAAAATGGCTATTTCTATGCCATCTGTATGTTTTTAGTAGAAGCACTCAGATCCATTACTTTTCGTCAATACTGGGTACAAGTTCAAAGATTTAATTGTCTTATGAGGACCAGTATCAACACTGCCATTTATCATAAAACATTGGCTTTATCCAATGATTCTAAGCAAACTCATAATATTGGTACTATTATAACTCGTATGAATGTTGATGCTGGTAAAATAGTTTACTTTACCACAGCTAATTCGCATCATTTATGGAGTATACCATTGAGGCTTACTCTCTGTATATATATGCTGTACAATGCTCTGGGATGGAGTGTGTTTGCTGGTTTGCTGATAATGATTATAAGCATTCCGGTAGACACCTATCTGAGCAGATTAGCAACTGCTAAAGTTATGTTACTGTTAGAGTATCGCGATAAGCGGGCCAAAGCTCTAGAAGAAACTTTAAGCGGAATGCGTATTATAAAGCTATATGCTTGGGAATCTTCATTTATGGATAAGATCAATAAGATTCGGGTGCAGCTAGAGCTAAAGGCATTGCGTGGATATGGTAATATTGGAACTATATCATCATTTATTTCAAACGTTGTGCCATTTATTATTACATTTGTTACCTTTGGGCTGTATAGTGTGGCAGACAATATGTCTCATGGACAACTAAATGCACAGCTGGTATTTGTGTCATTATCTCTATTTAACAAGCTCAAGGACCCACTCATGCAAGCACCAAATGTAATCTCAGGATTTATGGAATGTAGACTTTCTTATGGACGCATATCTGAATTGTTGACAGCAGATGAAATTGACTTTACTGCGGTTGACCATTTACCATATAACCGGGCTTCACCAAACACCAGCAATAATGATGTTTTGGTCAAGATTGAAAATGGTTCCTTCAAGTGGCTTTCTGAATCAGAACCAGTGCTTACAGCCATAAACATGCAGTGCAAACGCAATGAGCTGGTGGCAGTGGTTGGGAAAGTAGGTTCAGGCAAATCATCTCTTATATCAGTCATACTAGGAGATATGGTTAAGGAGACCGGCAGAGTATTGGTTCAAGGGCGGATTGCGTATGTTCCGCAAGTGCCCTGGATTATAAATGCAACCCTAAGAGACAATATCTTGTTTGGCAGCGAAATGGATCAAGAACTTTATGACCGGGTAATTGATGCCTGTGCATTACGTGCTGATTTAAAAATGCTTCCTGCTGGCGATCTGACAGAAATCGGTGAAAAGGGCATTAATCTATCTGGCGGACAAAAGGCACGGGTTTCACTAGCCAGAGCTGTATATTCTCGAGCAGATATTTATATTATGGATGACCCTCTAGCTGCAGTTGATGCGCATGTTGGCAAGCATATATTCTCCCATGTGCTTGGGCCTAATGGCCTGTTGAAATCAAGAGCACGGATTCTGGCTACTAATGCTATGCAATTTCTGAAATATTCTGATAATATTCTGATGATTCAAGATGGTCAGATTATAGAGCAAAATACATTTGCTTTGGCTATGGCTCAGAAAACAACCATTTATGAGTTTATCCATAAGTTTATTGATCATAAGGATGATTTAGAACTTAGCAGTATTGATGATAGTAGTATATTAACTGATGACTCCAGCAGTATTGGCTCTCTGTATCAAACTAGTGAGCGCCGACCGACTTTAGGAATTGCTACTGGTGATATGGTTACCACAGCACTGGCTCAAGGTCAGCGTTGCACATATAGCAACCAACAGTCAGTAGCTGAAGGGGCTGAGAATGGACAAACTATAACCGCCGAAGTTAATGCCAGAGGCAAGGTATCTTGGAATACCTATCTCACCTATCTAAAGTCTTGTGGTTTACAAAACTCTCTTTTGCTTTTAGCAACAATTATACTATCAACCATAAGTAATGTTAGTGCCAACTTTTGGCTTAAGCACTGGGCATCAGCCAATTCTAGATCCGAAGCTGTGTATTCCCAAGAAACTCTGTTTTATTATTTGGCCATTTATGGTTTATTAGGAATACTGGGCTCAGCAACTTCAGCGGTACGGAACTTACTACTATGGGCTAGATGTTCTATTGATGCTGCTACTACCATTCACCAAAAGATGCTCTATGGCGTTTTGCGTTCTCCTATGGTATATTTTGATACAACTCCAGTAGGCCGGATACTCAATCGGTTCTCATCAGATCTAGCACATTGTGATGTTTCACTACCATATAGTGTATTACAGATGGTTATGACTGCTATTGGTATTTTCTCCGCAGTGTTTGTTATTAGTATGTCCACACCTTTGGTTATGGTGTTTTTGCTTTTGCTAACAGCATTTTACCTAAATCTCCAGCATAGATATATGTTTACCAGCCGTGAAACCAAACGACTAGAGTCATCTACTCGTAGTCCAATTATTGCCCATTTGCAAGAGACTATTGGTGGGGTGTCTAGTATTCGGGCGTATGGTCAGCAGCCTCGGTTTATATTTAAAAATGAAGATAAGATCGAGAAGTATATGCGGGCGTGCTACTTTAACGAGTCACTTAGCCAATGGCTGTCTATTCGCTTAGAAGCAATCGGAAGTATAATTATGCTAGGCACAACTATAACTTCAGTAGCTTCATTGCATTACTTTGGAACTGGAGATCCTGGAATGGTTGGTCTGGCAGTTACTTATGCACTAAGCCTTACCAGCTATTTGAATTCGTCTGTAAAGGCATATACAGAGATGGAAAATTCTATGGTACAGCTAGAGCGGATCAATGAATTTGCCAATTTGCCCTCCGAAGCACCAGAAACTATTGGAGATAACCGTCCTGCTGAGAATTGGCCAGATCAAGGAACAATTGAGTTCAAGAGCTATTCTACTCGTTACCGGGAGGGGCTAGATCTGGTGCTTAAAGGGCTGTCATTTAAAGTAAAGCCCATGCAAAAAGTAGGAATCGTTGGTCGTACCGGAGCAGGTAAATCTTCACTAACACTGGCGCTATTCCGTCTTATTGAAGCAGCTACTGGGCAGATCCTGATTGATGGCCAAGATATCGCGCAATATGGGCTATTTGATGTGCGTAGCAAGCTGTCGATTATTCCTCAAGATCCAGTGCTATTTGCAGGTACAGTACGAGAAAATCTAGATCCATTTGGCAAGTATAGTGATCAAGAGATATGGTGTGCCCTGGAGCATGCTAGCTTGGCTGACTTTATCCGCAGCAAAGACGAACGGCTAGAGTTTCCAATCACAGCTGGCGGTGGTAACTTTAGTGTAGGGCAGCGCCAGCTTGTTTGCTTGGCACGTGCACTACTAAAGAAAGCCAAGATCCTAGTGCTAGATGAGGCAACCGCTGCTATTGACAACCAAACCGACACCATTATTCAACAATCGATCCGCAATGAGTTTAAGGACTGTACAGTGCTGACAATTGCTCACCGTATCAACACTATTATTGACAGTGATATGATTTTGGTGCTGGATGCTGGCCAGCTGGCAGAGTATGATACACCAGAAAATCTACTGCAAAACAAGGACAGCTTGTTTGCTAAGCTGGTGGAAGAATCCGCAAAATAGTTAGGTTTATTTATTCTGCAAATACTAAACAACAGCCATCATCCGAGGCCGTTACCACAGTTTTACCATCTGAGGATAGAGCAAAATCCATAATTCCCTCTTGATGACCTTTCCACAACCGCACACACTCGCCAGTACGCGAGTCCCACGTGCGTACAGTGCAGTCCATTGACACAGAAGTCAGCAGCGGAGAATCCTGGTGCCATTTGAGCTGGTTCACTGAATCGTTATGCTGCAGGGTTGTGCGCAACCGCAGAGTATTTATGTCCCAGATACTTAATGATCCGTCTACAGATCCAGTAGCCGCCAACGACAGCACATCACAAAGCCCCACAGTTTCCACAGATTCGGAGGCGTTCTCAAATGATCCCAAAACGCTGCCATTGGAATGTACCAGTTTAGCAGTGCTATCCATAGAACCAGTAAGGAATACCTGATCATCTTTAGAAATAGCCAGCGAGGTGATTCCATCCTGGTGAAAACGCTCATCTGAAGGCGAGAACTGCTGCACAATAGCGGCGGTCTTGGGATCCCAAACAATAAGCGAACCGTCTTCAGATCCTGAAACAATGTTACGTCCGCTATGTGTAAATTGACCGCAAGTAACAGGTGCGCCATGGCCATTAAAAACGTTCATAAAATCGCCTGTAGGCAAGGACCACATCCACAAGGACGCGTCACTGGCACCTGTCAACAACACATTGCCACGAGGATGCCAGCAGAGCCATTGGATCTCATCTGGTCCTTCTAAAACACACGAGCGTTTCTCAGTCTCAAGATTATATACATTGATCTTGCCATCCATACCACCAGCAGCAACAAATGACCCATCATTGCTGAACTTTACCGCACATACAGAGTCCTCATGTTTATCTAGCTCAGCTACCTGATCCCCAGTATCTATGCGCCATAAATATGCCTTGTCATCACCACCTCCGCTTACAGCTAGGTTTTGCTTGGTGGGGTGCAGATCAACCGAGAAAATGGGCTCTTTGTGAGTAAAAAATCCCTGAACAGAATCATCTTCCAAAAACACCTCTTCTTTGGAACCGCCGCCTCCCTCTGACACATTCTCGTCTTCCTCCTCATCCTCATCCTCATCCATATGGTCGTCACCTTCATGAGGCTGGTCGTCAATAATATCGGCGATTTCGCTCTCGTCAACAAAAGTCTCCTCGACATCATCGTCGTAACCGTGATCGGCTACATCGTCGTGATTATTGCTGCTACTCATATCAGCTATAAAGTGTGAAAAAAAAAATTGAAAAATTGAAAGAAGTTCTAAGGTTGATGACAAATAGAAGAAAAAAGTTTATGATTTGATTTGATCCATTTCGACGAGTTTCTTCTAACTTCCAAACTGTTTACGAATTTCAACTCTAGACGCACAAATCTTTTTTTTATATATACTAGTAAAACATAAAAAGATGGCAAGTTCGGCGGTAAAGTTAGCAAATCCGAATGCAGAGGTGCTGCGGCGGGGTGATGCACTGGCAATGAACATCCACTCGGCGCGTGGACTGCAAAATGTGCTACGGTCGAATCTGTCGCCACGCGGAACGCTCAAGCTGCTGGTAGATGGAGCAAACCAGCTTACACTGACGAAGGACGGCAAGGTACTGTTGAGCCAGATGCAGATCACCAATCCAGTCGCGGTTATGATTGCGCGGGCAGCAACGGCGCAGGATGATGTGGCAGGAGACGGAACAACAGGTTTGGTTCTGCTAGTGGGAGAGCTGCTGAAGCAGGCATCGGTGTATGTGGAAGAGGGTCTGCATCCGCGAGTAATTACAGATGGATTTGATGCGGCCAAGGCAGAGGCACTCAAGTTCCTAGAACAGTTCAAGCAGACAATGGAGATGGACCGCGAGATACTCTGCTCAGTGGCGCGCACTGCGTTGCGCACAAAGCTGCAAGACACAGTGGCTCTACAGATGACCGAGGCTGTGGTAGACGCAGTGCTGGCAATCAGAACAGAGGGTCAGCCTATTGATCTGTTCATGGTGGAGATCATGAAGATGCAGCACCGCACGGCAACAGACAGCCGTCTGGTCCGTGGACTGGTGCTGGACCACGGGGCCCGCCACCCTGATATGCCCAAGCGGCTGAAGAACTGCTTCATCTTAACCCTCAACGTGTCGCTAGAGTACGAGAAGACTGAAATTAACTCGGGCTTCTTCTACAGCTCCGCTGAGCAGCGCGACCGCCTCATTGAGTCCGAGCGGCGCTTTGTTGACGATAAGCTGCGCAAGATTGTTGACCTCAAAAACACCGTATGCTCTGGCGCTGACAAGGACTGCGGCTTTGTGCTGATCAACCAAAAGGGCATTGATCCCATGTCACTAGATATACTGGCCAAGCACAACATTCTGGCGCTGCGTCGGGCCAAGCGCCGCAACATGGAGCGTCTACAGCTGTGCTGTGGCGGTACCGCGCAAAACTCCGTCGAAGACCTGAGTCCCAAGGTCCTGGGCCGTGCTGGCTCTGTCTACGAGCATGTCCTGGGCGACAATAAGTACACCTTTGTGGAGGAATGCCGTGACCCGCGGTCTGTAACGGTCTTGATCAAGGGACCCAACGGCCATGTGCTGCAGCAGATCCAAGATGCGGTGCGTGACGGGCTACGTGCAGTGAAGAACGCTATCGAGGACCGTGCGCTGGTGCCGGGCGCAGGTGCCTTCCAGATAGCGTGCCGCCAGCATCTGCTGCGTCCAGAGTTTCTGCGCACGGTGCGTGGCAAGGCGCAGATGGGCATTCGTGCATTTGCAGAGGCGCTGCTAGTGATTCCCAAGACAATTGCCACAAATGGCGGCTATGATCCAATGGACGTGTTGGTGGCGCTGGAAGACGAGGTGCAGGATGGGCATGTGGCAGGCATTGATCTGAACACCGGTGATGTCTTGGATCCCGCCCAGGAGGGCATTTGGGACAATTACCGTGTATTGCGTCAGCAGCTGCATTCGTGCGCGGTCATTGCGACCAATCTGCTCCATGTCGATGAGGTTATGCGTGCAGGCAGAGCCTCTATCAAGGCACCCAACCCTGGTGAGGACTGAGCAGCTTTTGCGTTCGCCATGTCTAAAAATAGTCCCATATAAAAAGTTTGACATGCATGTCTTAGGGTTAATAAAAACTAAGTTGATATGTGGATTTTCGCGATTTGGTACTTTGTCCAAAAAAGGGTATTTTTAGTAGACTAAAAATAGAATGATTAAACTTGGTGGAAAAAAAAAGGATTCTCCATTTCCTCTCTCTCTCTTTTCCTCTCTCTCTTTTTATTTTATTTTGTGTATAGTTCCATCTTCTCTATTTTCAAACATAAAGATACAACCGTATCAATTGTTTTTAGGCTCAAAAATCTTCTTGTAGATATCCCTCTTCTTTTGTCTCCTTCCGATTATCTTTTCTGGGTATCTTTTTTTTTCATTTCTTTATAACTGTACCATTTATTCCTTTATTTCCTCTTTTTGACATTATTTCGAGCCATTAACATATATAAAAAGAGCGAAGGAGAAGAGGAGAATAAAAATATAAAGGTTGTCTCACATACACTTTTTTATAGTAGAATTAAGCGATGAGTTTGCCACAGCCAACAAATCCACAACTTACCAGGGCAGCAACGGAACCTGGAAAATTACGCACGCCACTCCCCTTACGACAGCTGGGACAGCGGCGAACCATGCCCATGCACAGACCATCAAGCAGCCTGAGTCTAAGCATGACAGGGCTGCGCACAACCCGGCCGATTGTTCGTGAGCCACAAACACCACAGCTAAGCACCGAGCCGCAAGCGCTGCAGCTTGGAATAGGCAAGCAAATATACAGGCGCGAGATAGCAACGAAAGGCAAGGGAGGGTGCAATGAGGAGGACAGCATGCTGTCACGGCGTGCGGCACGCGTCTATGGGAATGGGCCACAGCAGATAATGCCGTATCTGTTTTTGGGCGGCGAGCAAAATGCAAATGAGGAGGAGCTTGAGAAGCAAGGGATCACCCGGGTTCTGAATGTGGCACGGGAGGTTAGCACGAGAGTTGAGGTGGAACAGCATATGCATATGCCGTGGGACCACAACGAGACCAACGTTGCGGCGTATTTCGACTCGTGTTTTGAGTTTATAGATGAGGGGAGGAAGCGGCACGAGGGGGTTCTGGTGCATTGTCAGCTGGGCGTGTCGCGGTCGGCGTCGCTGGTGATAGCATATGTGATGCGGACGATGCACGAGGGGTTCCGGAGAGCCTACGAGTATGTGCAGCTGCGGGCGCCCTGCATCAGCCCCAACTTGGCGCTGATTTCGCAGCTATGTGAGTATGGAGAGCAAATGGATAGGGGTCTGGTTATTACCACTCAGGTTACTGAAACGACTTCCTTGGGGGTGCCCGAGCTTACCAGCGCATCGTCGGAAAACAGCTCCACTGATGGGTCTGTTGATTGCCCGTGTCCTGTACGTGCGCCCATACTGCCTCTGGTAACAACCAAGCCCCTGGCTGACGCATCCTTGTCTTCTGGCAGCAGTATGGTCAATGCCAGCGGCTCCCAGCGTATCGCTCATCGTCATCTGCTGCTGCCCATAGATCAATAAACCTAAACCTTTGTATATTTTCTCTCCCCTCAGTGTTTCATTCCTATCTCTGGTTTTAAAGATATTCTTAATAAATAAAGAGCTGGTTCTCTTGAATTTTTTTTTTTTGTATCTGAATATATTCTCTATTAATATTCAATGGAAGTAAATTGGGAGCTGAAGCTGGCAGCTTGTTCGGACATTTCAAGTTTAGCTGCGTTACTTGCAGATTCAGTTTCAGCAGATGTACCTGCTGTGCTTGCTCATGTACCAGAATGTCTTCCAGGAGACGAGCTGGCACAGCTACTATTCTCCGATACCACTACAATAAGCGAGCAGGTAGCTCGAGCATGTGTATCGCGGGCTGAAAGCATCGACATGTGGACTGGTCGTTTGGATTGGTCGATATCCTGGCTCCAGGCGCTCCCTCCTCAAGCTCAATCAAATCCATTGATCCAACGATGCCTTTGCAACGCCCTTATTCTCAGCAATATCCTCTGTGTGACGAAAACTGTGCCGTGGAGCTTGGCCCAGATCAACACCATGGAGGAAGCTGATTGGCTCTGCAACCTACTCGAGATGGCCAACTCCATTACTACTGAAGTAGCATCGTTTTATACGCAGGTGTTTCAGGAGATACAGATCAATGAGAAGTTGCAAAGCGAATGGAATCACTGGTGGTTGCAGCGCCTGGCTGACCATGACGATGAGAGACTGGCTTTGGCTATAGCTAATTGCGGAAGGTGGTTTTATGATTCAACTTTGCTGCTGGCTATTTATCAGATAGGCGGCATGTGCAGCCAAGGAACAGAAGATACTCGGGCAGCACTGCTTTCGATAGCTGCTAACCACCAGATCGAGGAGATTCAGCCTGCAGACTCTGTTGAGTTGCCGCAAGCAGTTGCCGATGCATTGCAAGAAGATTGCCAGTGGTGTGGCCAGACTCACCAGCTTGCTGAAGATACTGTGCAGCTGGTGGTTGCTGCTGGTCTTGCCCAGATCCATGCAATTGATCTGCTCAATGCAAACACATCAGCTCATATAGATATGCCTGGCATTCTACAATGCAAAGGAAATGCGCAAGCTCAAACTCAGCTGCTGGCAAAAATACTCCGAGATCCTCGTCTAGAGCTACGTTCCCTGTTGCTTGATCTACGCGCCATGAAGGTGCTTGATTTTGTAGATAGGCTGGTCATTGATGCTGAGCTGCTCTCTGCTTTGCTTAGAACCGAGCAGTTTGACCAGGCCCGATTGCTCATGCAAATGCCTGATGCGGAGGCATTCCAGCAACACGCTCGAGTACGTGACACGGTGTGCGCGGCAGCTCGTGAGCTGTTTGATAATGCGGAGTCTGGCGATCGAGAGCGCGGTCAGATGCATGCAGCCACCCAGTGTCTGAACATGCTTTCAGAGGAATGGCAGCAAGACGCAAGCGTACAGCGGGAGCGCCTGCTTATTGATACCGCGCATTTAGTACACTCGCTAGGCTCTCCAACAGGCACGCTACGGCTATTCCATACAGGAGAAACCCGTGTGCAGCCGATTGAGATCCGGTTGGCCTCAGATCCCTTTGACTTTGTGCAGCTGGTGTTGAGCAGATATCCAGAAGGATATGCGCGACAAAGACTGATTCGCGAGATTGCGGCCAATATGATTTGCTTGCTTTGTGATAGCTGCCAAGTGCAAATGAGCCTGCGTGATTTGGCTGTTCGTTCCATTGAAGAAGCCCATGTTGTGGGATTGCTGCTGGAAGCTGCCCTGCAGGCAGGTGATTTAGCTGCATGCCAGGGATTTGTGCGGCAGCTGAATGCTGCACGAACAGTGTTTGCCAGTAGTATGGATGTTGTTGAGCGGCAGCGTGCGCTTCGGCTGCTGGAGAATCAACCAGCCAAACTGAGCGAACAGGAGCGGGCAATTGATTTGATCTGGAATGCATGTATTGATCTGGCGCAACAGCTCAGCAGCAAGGGTTCTGACGAGAGCGAAGAAGCGGTGTCGCTGGCATTGAGTCTGTGTCCAACTAATGAAATGCCTCGGCTGCTGCAGCTGCTCGCTGCGAGCAAGCCATCCTTGGAAGATGTAGGTGGCGATGTGCTGCAGCATGTACAGGAGATTCTTCTGGGTAGCGGAGGTGCTGAGTCCGCAGATGCTGCTGCTACTGCCGGAGACAAGGACCAACCTGGAGATGATGATGTCGATATCGAGGCTATACGCACATTCGATCCGGCAATTATTCGCCGCTGTCTGCGAGTTGCAGGTGATGCAGCAGGCCATCGTCGCAACCTGCTGCTGGAGTGGCTGGACTTTGCACTAACAACTGCCAAAGAGCCACGAGATGCCCGTGCTCAGGCATTCCGCGAGTCCCTGGAAAAGGATATTGCCAAGAGAATGGCACCCGAAGCCTTGGAGTGCCTGCACAAGCGTGTTTGGCCACAGCTAGACAAAACCAATTTAACACAGATTCATGGGTATTTTGATATGCAGATGCGATTAGCGGCAGCAGCAGAGGACTTTGAAGCAGAGAAGAGATCTCGAGCACGTTGTCGGCTGGCATTACGGCTGCAGCAGGATCCTCAACTGCGTGAGGTGCAGTTTGATTTGCTTGAACAGTCACTATGTAAAAGCGAAGCTTGTGAACAATGTGTTTGTGCACTTGCTACAGACTTGGGAGTAGATGCAGGACTGCTTATACCACTGGCTGATGATCTTGCCGCAGTTGCTGGAGACCATATGACGGCATCTGAGCTGACCAGCAATCTGCTTGCTTGGCAATTGCATAAAAGGCTGGACGTCGCTATTGAGAGCAAGGATGCGACTGCGTTTTTGGATCTTTTGGCAGCTGAAAGTGAAGGCAGGCTTGGAGCCAAAGAAGCAGCAAAGCTTGCCGACCGACTTGCCTTTGACTCATCGGCAGCACAGGCGCTAGATATAGGTGAGCGGCTGTCTGCACTGGTTCTGTGTCCAGAAGACCGACAAGGGACTGTGGAGCGGGCCCGTGACTATGTGCAGTTCCTGGAGCAGCTACGCTCGATGCACGATCCGTTTACTTTTGTTCCGTTGTCGAACAAATGGGTTAGTGGGTTTGATGTGGGCAGAGACAATTTACACGAGCAGTGGCTTGGCACACTGGTCCGGATGTGCCTGGCGGAGCCGGCATATTTTGTGTGCCAGGCGTGTGTGTGGGCATCGGATCTGCTAGAGCGGTTTGGGCAGCAGAAAAAGATCCACTTGGATGAGGTGTATGGGGCTGCTCTGGATCAGGCGGTTTGCGGTGACGATGAGGCTGTGCTGATGAGGGTGTGTGAGTCGCCACTGGAGTTGGGTCAGTTCAACTACGGACAAGACAGCACGCTGGGTATACAGCTGCTGCAGTTTAAGAAGCAATTTAAGCAAAAGCTGAATGACAAAGTTGCTGATCCCCATATTAGCAGCGCAATGCGCCTGTGTCTGCTGGATGTGCTGGGCCGCCATTATGATGAGCAAGACTCAAACACGCGGATGCGGCTTTGGGCTGACCAGCATTGGGGTGTGCAAGCAGGCGAGCTGGAGCAGCTGGAGCAGCGAGTTGCCCTGTGGCAGCAGTTATTGTCAAAGACGGAACGAAGCGAGCAGGTGGTCCAGCTTGCCGATGAGCTGCTCCGGTGGCCTGAGGAAGCGGATGCTTGCTGGGTGCAACTTTTGCAGTGGGCAGTGGAGAGCCAGAGCTATGTGCGCGAGACGCTTGCTTCTGCAATGGACAACGATCGCGGCATTGGTGCGTTGGAACGGGTGGGCAGCCAGGTGTTTGACAAGCTGATTCCTGAGGCACGTAGGCGTGGAGAGCTAGTGTGTCCGCTGGCAGAACTAGCCTTGCTTTATCCCCAGGCGAGCTGGGTCGAGCCTGTTGTGGAGCTGGTCGTTTATGCACTCAGCCAAGCCAGCAATCTGCCACAGGACATACAGAGCACAGGCGGCGATGTTGAGGATGCGTGGGACATTGATGACGACGATATCTTGTCCGACGAAGGTGAAGACCAGATGAAGAATGCTGACTTGGCCTATAAAAATATACTGACAAACTCGTGGGTGCACTTGGGACTGGCCTTCCACAAGCTCATCTCGCTTGCTCTTCCATACCCACAGCTATTATCTAGCATCAAAAACACTTTGTTTGACTATTCCTGCATGTCGGAATTGCCTCCAGCAGATCGGAGTATTTTATGCTACCACATCCAGAGCAATGGGGTTTCGGGCATATTGGAGGTTTTGTGTCGCTGTGTGCATTTGCTGCGGGATTTCGGGCTTTATAGAGAGGCGATTTTGTGGATATACGAGGCCTTGAATGTGCCTCTGCAGTATAGATATGACGTGCGAGAAGGCAAAGTGGCAGAGATGTGGATCAAGCAGCTAGACTGCCTGTGTCTGAGCAAGCATAAAGAGAAGTCGGAGGATTATGTTGTAAAAGATGACTCCAATCCTTTGCAGTTGCAAAGAGAGAAGCAAGTAGCCAGCAGCTTGTCTGGCTCTTTGCAACTGCGGGATGAGGAGCAAGCAGCAAATGCGTGGGGTGCCGATATGGATATTGATCTGTATGACAAAGAGGATCACCTGGCGTCGAATCAGACTGTGCCGGAAATAAATCAAAATGCGGATGCTGTGCTTCAGGACAATGCATCTGTTCCGTCTACTGTAGCCGCAACAAAGGCGCCTGAAACCGTACTGGCCACATCAGATGGGGTTATTGAAGACAATGACCACGCGTGGGGCGATGTTGACGATATTGATTTAGATGCTGACCTGGAAAATCTTTAATTTTTCTTGTGTCCCTTTTTGTTTTTTATTTATTTATTTTTTTGTTAATATATGGCATGGACACTTATATAAACAAGCTGCGAGGGCTGGCAACAGCGGCGGTAGGAGCAGTGCAGGGAAGGATAGAGGGCGGCTATACCTTTACTATATCGCCAGCGGCAATTCGAGGGTACTCTGGTTTATGGACACTTTACAATGCAACAAAAAAGAGCAGCAATCAGCCAGCTACACTCTGGGTATTTGACAAACGGCAGTTTTTTGAAAACGGGCTTAACCGGCAGCTTCTCAGTTCACAAAACAAGCAGCAAGTAGCCACGCTGCTTACCACCGAAGCCAGCCAGCTCGCTCGCCTTCGCCATCCCTCCATCTTACAGATAATCGAGCCTCTGGAAGAAACCCGCAGCGATCAGCTTATGTTTGTTACTGAGCGAGTCGAATCCAGTTTAAATGATATACTCAAGGATCCGCAGCAGGCGAGGGAGCTGGACGAGCTAGAAATCCAGGAAGGGCTGATGCAGGTAGCCAAGGGCTTACAGTTTCTGCATAACGAGGCAAAGCTGGTGCACGGTAATGTGGAACCATCGAGTGTTCTGATTAATGCCAAGAGCGAGTGGAAGATTGGCGGCCTTGGATTTGTCACATCCGTACAGACGCCCAGTGCGGTTCCGGAACTCGGGTACCATATGCCTAGATACACACAGCCAGCTGCTGACTTTGCTGCTCCCGAATACGTGCTGGACGCTCGGTTGGTGCCGGCCAGCGATGTTTTTGCGCTTGGGTGCCTGGCCGCCGCAGTTCATAGCCCGGGAGGCCAGTCGCCCATGCATGCTGCTGCTGGCTCCAATGACCCAGGCGCATACCGACGCTTGCTGGCTCAGCTACCCAAATCCTCCGCCATTGCATCACTGCCCGGCAGCCTATCGGCAGTAGTAAAGCAAATGCTGGTGTCCTCGCATGAGCAGCGAATGTCGTTGGCGCAATTCCAAAGCAGCGCATACTTTGACAATGTGCTCTCGGCAACCCTGCGGTATCTGGCAGCGCTGATTGAGCAGCCAGGCGACCAGAAAATTGCATTTTTACGAGGACTGCCGCAAATGCTGCCAAAATTCCCCGTTAGGGTGCTCAAGCGGCAGGTTCTGCCTCATTTGCTTAACCTGGTGAGCGACCGCAGCGCTTTACGCTTTCTGCTGCCCAATATATTCCACATTGTCGATAAATTGACCACAGCAGAGTTTGCCTCATTGGCGCTGTCGGAGCTAAAGCCCATATTTGCTGCTAACGAGCAGATGCAGCAGCAGCAGCCGCAAGCTGTGGTTGTTATAGTGACCAACTTGGAGCTGTTAAAAAGCAAAATGCCTGCGCAAGAGTTTCGCTCAATGGTGATGCCCATATGCTATGCATCCTTGACCAGCTCAGTTCCCCAGGTGCAAGACAGCGCCCTGCAGCACGTACCTGCAGTGGCAAAAATGGTTGGCTCATCCGAGCTGCGTGAGCAGCTGCTGCCGCGATTACAGCACGTGTATTCGAAGTCCAACATTCTGTCTATCAAAGTGCAAGCGATGAAATGCCTGCAAGGCATCCTTGAGCTGCTAGACAAGCAAACGATTGTCAGCAAGATTATGCCGCTATTGAAGCGTACCAAATCAAGGGACCCAGCGGTGGTAATGGCGATTCTGGATATGTACGAGGAAATCGGACTCAGCTTCCTGGACCGACAGCAAGTAGCCACTGAGATTCTGCCCATTCTGTGGACGCAGATCATAGACGACCGCTTGCGGCTGCCGCAATTTGAGCGATTCACCCAAGTCATTGCCAAGCTGCAATTGCGTGTAGAAACAGAACATAAGCGGCACCTGGAGGAAATTCAGCGGATGGATGAGCAAGCAGGCAGATTCGTCTCTCCAATTGCAGAGCATATGGCAAGCACCTCTGAGCACCAAAGCAACAGCACAAGCAACGACGATCTGTTTGCGTCGCTTGTAAACAAGGCCACATCGGCAAATGGCTCGGCTGCAGTGCTGCAGAACCCGCTGGCCAAGCTGACGCCAGCAAGCAATCCAACCTCAGGGTGGGAGTGGGATGCGCCAGCACCCAGCATGCACAGCGGCCCAGGCAGCAGCAATGCCCGGTCTGCATTTGACAAGCCAACGACAGCCCGCAGGGTCTCGGTAGAAGTGGACTTTGCCAGCAACGACGGAATGAGCGATGCAGCAGCCGACGACTTTGGCTCCTTTGCTTCGTTTCTGCCACCACCGCCGCCTTCCTCTTCGTCTTTATCAGCATCGTCCAAGCCGGTGGCTGCTAAGCCTGCATTGCAATTAAACATGGCGCCAAAACCCGCGTCGCAAAACAACGGTAGCTTGAAACCGACGAGATCCCACCAGCCACCAAAAGCAATGCCAAAGTCGCTTCAGTTCGGTGCCACCAAAGCCGCGTCGAGCCCGCTTAATCTTTCGCAAAAACACGCGGGCGGAAAGGCTGCCGATTTAGGCGACTTTGATCCCTTTGCCTAACAAAGCTAGAACTGTGCCATAAAACATTAAAATAAAACCAGTGTTGAAACATAAAGACAGTCATAAAGGAAAAAAAGATAATGTACAAAAAGAAAACAGATACATCCCCTGTGTCGTGACCTAGCAGCATATAGGGTTCTTCTGATAGGCATTCGTGTGGCATTCAAACACATAGTTGTCTTCGTTGTTGTCCAGAGTCGACCCGGTGCATGTGCGCGGGCGCACCATCAGCAGCAGCGACTTGCGCAGCCGACGGCCCTCGCTAGGTGCAGCCAATGTTGCATCGTCACGGTCAAAGTAGCTACGGGTGCTGGAGCATGCTGGCGATGCGCCCGGCTTGGATCCACACAGCGTGGTGGCCGATCCCAGCTGCTCAAGCGGGCAGGCCTGCGACACCAGCACGTATTGCTCGGCAATGGCCAGCGCCAGGCTCATCCGCGCCGCTGCAGCCTCGGGCAATTCATCCGGCATCTTTGTTTGCTGCTTTCCTCCGAAAAGCCGCCTAACTGCCTGGACAAATCGGGCGCGCCTACCGCCGTGCTGCACAGGTTTCATGGCCAAAAGAGTCATTAAAAAAGAGAAAGAGAGAAACCTACACTAGCTGTGATGATCATTAGCAAACAGCATTGCGATTTAACCGAACGTTTGCAGGAAGTAGGAGGGCCTTGGATTTCTGCCACATGCTTACTGCACTTTTATTTTGGACGATACTTGCTATAAAAGTATAAGATCGTTAACGTTAAAAAAGAACGTTCTGCATTCAAAGTAAAAAAGAATAGCCAGGATGAGAGATACGAAAAAAGAGCTTTGAATTACCAAGCGCTTTATATATATCCACTTTGGAGAACCAGGAAACAAAACTGATGTCAGCTAAAGGGGAAAAAGGGGGCTTGACAAAGGATAAAAGTGGCTTACTTCAAGGAACGGGTAATTGGGCACATGGTCCCAAAGTATCAAGAGCAGAGCTGCGACATCTGCAGGCACAAAGAAGGAAAAAAGGAAATGAGAGTATTTCCTGCTTGTCAGGAACAAAAGCGGACAAATGCTGGAAAGAAAAGACTGTTGCGGCATGGCGTTTATGAACATCAAAACTGAAAATATCGAGCGAAATACACACAATTCCCTTTTTGACTCGAGCCAGATGCCCAAATCTGCTTGTTCTGAAACACTTCCAGGCAGAAAAATAAGGAATCTGGCTGCGCATATGCTCCAAGCTTGCTTTTGCATATAGGCACAAAATGGGCAATTTAGATGCAAAATATAAAGCTCGCTCTTTTAGAAATCGCCACTTTATAAATCCTTAGAGTTGATTATTGCCAACGGAGAAAATACAAAAGAAATTACGCCACCTGAGTAATGGTATTTTTCTTACCAGCTTAGCTGTGCGTGGCATGCCAGCCGCCCAGCGCCAAAAACAGGCCCAGCAGCGGCAGTGACAGCAGCGTCATCAGCGCATTGTACTTGCGCCAGGTACGCACAACATCGCTCTGTGCGCTGCGCGGAAACACTGCACCCACCCACCACAGCGGCAGCAACAAAAAGCCCAGCGCAAACAGCACCGCACCCGCTGGCACCCTCGAATCAGCACGCACGCTGTAGCGTGGCGGCGGGTACCGCAGCCGCGCTGACAGAAAATGCTGGGCCTCGTTGGCGTCGTCCTCAACTTCCTCGTCGCGCAGCCGCTCGCTCAGCGCACGTTCCGGCGTGACGCTGCGCTCGCGCGAGTCCACATCCCGGCCCCGTGAGTCTGGCTCCCGGCCACGAGACGGTTCCCGCATGTCGTCCGAGGTTATGTCGCCCCCCAGCCCCCGGCTCGCATCAGTGCTGCGCCGCGTCCGATCCGGCGTCCGCGGCCCCAGCGCCTCTGCGTCCAGCACGTACTGCCGGGCCATCGAGTGCACCAGGTTCTCGTCCTCTGCCTGCTCATTCAGCTTTTCTGCTCGTTGCCACCGCATGCTCCTTTGCTCGCTCGCTTGTGTATCTTCTGCTGTGTGAAACGACTCTGCCGTCCCTGCCGTGTCTGCAAAATGGCTCTGTGCGCTGTAAAACGCGGTGTTCTTTGACGATGTGTTGGTGCTGGTTTGTGTCCGTAGAGAATTTAGACGGGAAACTGCCTGTGTCAAGCTGTATCGTGAACCCGGAAAAGCTTCGCTGTGTTTTGAATGATCGTCCGAGCCGCGGCTCGCCGAGTCGCCCATTGTGAGCCGATACCTGCTAAAAATAGATTTGTATTTAGAAAGGTGCCAGAATAAGGTTGCTAGGCCCAAAAGATACCTTTGGTGGAGAGAAGAAGAGAAAGAAGAAAGCTCTTGAGCAGCTTGCTTTTTTTCCTTTGAGCATTAGAGCTGGAGCATGTGACGGCGGCGTCTTTTTTGAGCAAAGGAAGAGCTGCTTTATTTTCCCGCGTCTCATGCGCAGCAGCACTAGCTTACATTTATTCCGCTAGAATGCGTGCCAGCAGCAGAAACATCCAATTCCTTGGCCTACGCAAGCTGTATCAGCAGGGCCAATTGCTTGCTGGGGATTTTGCCTGCTCTATTGCTATTGATAACTCTGACCAATCAAACCACAAAGCGCTTGCTGGTGCATCCCAAATCTAGATCCTGTGGTTCCCTAGGTGGTGAAAAATAACGTGACTAACCGCCTATTTTTTTTGGGTATGTGCGTTTTTGATCTGTACTTTTCTTCTTCACTTTTGACTTAGAATTACTATTTCCTTCGTCCTTATCCCCGGCTACACTCCATTTGCCTCTCTATCCTATTTCTGTGTATTAGTTGGCCGGCCTAAATTTACCACCTTTATCTGAGGAGAAAGAAAAAAAGAAGGCTTGCAATTTTGGAAATTTACCAAAGAGCGGCTACACGCTACAAAACTTTATTTGGGCAGTAGCCTGTTGCACTTTACAAGCGTAAGACACAAAGTGTGGGCACTTTTTTCTTCTGTGGCTTGGTGTATGCGCCTCGAGTATCATAAAAAAACGAGCTCAAGCTTTATTCCTTCTTTCTCTCCATCTTCTGTATTATTTGTGTATATTGTATTCTGTTGCACGATATCCTTGTATTCTCTTATCAAGAGTTCAGCTAAAAGGGCTTACCGCTACTATATCTGATGTAAGTATTATTGCTACCTTTATATTCCACACAGTCCTAATAGCCTGCCATTTCTCGTTGATAATCTTGCGTAGAAAGCATAGAGATTTACCCAGTTGCCTATTACTTGTCAAACTCGGATACAGCACTGGCACTCACGGGTTATTGTATACACTAGACGTCTGTCTACGTCGCAATTGAAACGGAATTTTCCTCTCTGTCTCAGCATTGCTTTCTTCCAACGAGGTAAGGATCCTTGTCCGCATTTCATGTGTCACGCTGACGTCAAAATATCTGCCAAAAAAAAAAACATTTAGGATGCATGCATTCCTTTTCGGTTTCCTGTCATTTACCGCCCTCTTTATATTGTCCCAATTAATAAACGCAGCTAGCTCGTGCGTTTTCTCCTTTGTCAAAGTGGGTCAGGCTCTAATTTACTGCCCATTTGCACCTACATCCTACGTGAGCTGTAAATGAAGTGTATGATACACTCTCTTCTTTGTTCTTATTATCCGTGGCTTGGATTTTTTTGGGACGAATTTTAGGGGGATATTTTTTTTTAGGAACATAAAGTCTCAGATCATTTACAAAGGATCCAATTTGCTTGCTCCTTTATGCCCTAACGAATCCTTTGGGAAAAAAACCAAAGAGCAAGCGTGACTTGATTGATTCACTTTAAGTTCTATTCCTTTTTTTTTTTCTGTGCGATTTTAACTGTTTGTCCCTGAACCCTTAGGACACACCTATTCAACCTTTACATTCGATATATTTTTCCTGTCTGGGCACTACTATATCCTCCCTTCTTTTCTTTCCATCCTAGCATACAATTAACATCTAAAAAAAACTCCGCCTTTTTCCCCTTTTTCCTTTGTTCTCGTTGTTTAGCACGATATAGATCAAGTTCGCATCTTTTACACATACGATATTGTCGATAATGTCTACACGAAACATACTTGGCGGGCCAGACGAAGATGAGCACTACGAAGTGCGCGAGCTTGGACACCCAAACAAATCGTTTCGCAACATGCACGGCAATTCTGGGTCTCTCCACCACGCTATTGAACCTCGCTCGGCAGGAATCATGACTGAAGAGCAGCACCGCGCTCTGCTGGCAGCAGGCGCGGCGATAGGCCCAAGCAATCTCCCCCAGACATTCAACAGCGCAGCCGCAATACCACCACAGCAACAGCCGCAGCAACTGGCAGCTTTGACGAGCAGCGCTTCAGTAAACAATGCAACTACCGTTGCTGAACAAGTGCGTGCATCCAAAAACCAGGCTATTGAGATTTTGCGAGCTATAGATGCAGAGTCGTTTTTAGAGCGGCCAATATCCGAGTACATCCAGGATGTCGAAGCTTCCTACGATGAAAATGACCCCAACGTTCTTTTTCCTAAGCTACGAGCGGCATGGACACGTGAAGAGGACCGGTTGCTGATGGTTGGTGTTCGTGTATATGGGCCAAACACCGAGTCGTGGCCACGAATAGCCATGCTGGTGCCTGGACGCACCAACAAAAGCTGCCGCAAGCGGTGGTTTCATTCGCTAGACCCGTCGTTGCACAAGGGCCCGTGGACAGCTGAGGAAGATGATTTGCTGCGACAGCGAGTAGCGCAGTATCCATCGCAGTGGTCGCGTGTAGCCGAGGGCATTCCTGGACGAACCGATGATCAGTGTGCCAAGCGGTGGCGCGAGTCCTTGGACCCGGAAATTGATCGAAGCAAATGGCGGCCTGAAGAAGACCGGCTGCTCTTGGAAAAGTATGCCGAGCTAGGCACTCAATGGCAGAAGATTGCCACGTTTTTTCAAGGCCGGCCGGGTCTGCACTGCCGCAACCGCTGGCGGAAGATCTACCGGGTGATTTCGCAAAAAGACAAAAAGAAAAAGGGCCGTATTGGTTCCAAGGATATCGCCAAGGATCTGGCGCTGGTAACCGAGTCGGTTAACCGTCGGAAGACGGCACAGCGATCGCGGCCGCAGGGCAAAAGCGCTGCAGGCAAAACAGACATGGACAACCCGCCGTTATTTCAGTTTTCATCGCTGGATGCCTCGCCAAAGATTTCTGGTGGCAACAGCAACGCAGCCGGTATAGATACTACACAGCAGCAGCAGCAGCAGCAGCAACTTCAGTCTTCCCATTACCCCCTGGATAAGCCACAGAGCCATTCTCAGGAGCGCATGTATTCGATGCAATCATTTGGTCTTTCGCCATCGCTTATAGGAGTTGGCAATGCAAATGCGGGCACTTCGCTGGGCGAAGAAGCATCGAACTTCTCATACATACATCGACCGGGAGCTGGAGCCAACTCTACACAAAGGGTATCTCCATCGCAGCATCAATCGCATGTAAGCTCGCCAGAAGTCATGGGAGCGCTATACATGCCGTCAACAGAGCAGCAGCCGGCTTCGGCCGTGCACAACCCTGAAGGTAAGCCAATGAACTTATGGAAGCAAACAATGGGCGTGGCCTTTATTTGCCAAATAACGCGCGGTGTTTTCCACCCACGGAATCACCCATTATATCTTTGCACTTGTCTAATAGCCTGTAATGACTTGCCTTGCCTTTTTTTGTATATAATTATGGATTACGCACCTTATGCAATATCTGCATGTATGATGTTTATTCAATTGTATAAACGCATGGAATGTAGGGTCACTTTGTGCACCAGCATCTTCGTTTAGACAGGGAGTAGCATCTGGGGGCGTCAAGCGCACCAGCTCAGTTATGTATTCTCCCACGGATGAGCAGCGTCAGCGGTTGCAGAAATTGAAGTTGAAGCTGTATGGCTGTGCTGCTGCTGCCGATACGTGCGAAGCTGTGTTTGCAGATGCACTGAGTCTTAATTCGCATTTGAAAATGGTGCATCCGAACGTCGCCGCTCAAATCCCGTCGCTTAATATCCAGGGCACTGTACAAACAGCAATGCCAATGACCGGTGACTTTTTGTCGACCTCAGGCATGGATACGAGCGAGTCGATGGCCTTGACGTCGGCAGTCGGTGGGTTTGGCAAGGAAATTGTCAAGCCATACAAGTGCGCAATGCCAGGGTGTGGAAGCACGTACAAAAACGTAAATGGGCTAGAGTACCACATTTTCCAGTCTCGCAAGGCAAAGAGCCACCTAATGGCAGAAGCAGCGGCAGCGGCAGCTTCTAGCACTCCTGGCGATAAGGCAGAAACAACGGCAACAGTTGCTGGTGCTTCCGGAACATCAGCAGATACAGCACGAGACAGCGCTAGCCCGTCATTTGACCACCAGCGCAACGATACGGAAAATCAGGGAGGCCATTTGATTGTGTCGCAAGCAGTACCCTCAGACCCACAGATACTGCTACAGTGCACAGAAGTAGACTGTCTGGCTAGATTTGGCAGCGAGCGTGAGCTACGCCAGCACATAATAATGAACCACCCTCGGCCTATTCGCCGAGCAACAAAACCCTCGCACAAGGCCAAATCGCGACAGAGCGCAGCTTATGGCGGAGGCAACACGCCGCTAGAATCCGGAAGCAATGTGTTTTGGGGTACGGCGTCTTCATCGTCGATTGGAGATATGCTGGGCGTGGCAGCAGCAGTTTCAGGTGTAGATGCGGCAGCTTCGGCATCCAGCATAACCATGCCTGTGATCCACGAAGGTTCAACCCCAAATAAAACCAACGCAGAAGCGGCAGCGGCAGCGGCTATTGCTGCGGCCATGGGGTATCGGCCTGATCGCTCTGCTGGCTCGTCCATGGCTCAGGCTACACCGCTGTTTTCGCCACTGCAGCAGCCGGCAGTTTCGGGACACCACCAACTACATAATTCACAGATGGCTATTTCCAACATGGCCATGCAGCAAGCCCGGGGTTTTATGCCAGGTCCTTCAGCTCCGTTTATGTCGGCACCAGCATTGATTTCTGAGACAGGAGGAGAGCCCAATGTCAACTCGTACTTTATGCTGGATCCTAATCGCCAGCAGCAGCAGCAGCAGCAGCAGCATATTAATACATTCACGCCGATGTTATTCAACTCGATTTCAGCAACCAACTCGCATGGCAGAGGAGGCAGTGCAATGGCAGCACCAGCACCACCCGCATTTCCAACCATGGGATCTACGCAACGAGCCATTGTCAACCCTGGTAATTTGGCAGCGCATGGAGTAACTCCGCCGCGACTCGGACATTCCGAAAGCGTTTCAGCAATACCAATGAGTCAACAATCAGGGGCGCTGCATCACGAGGCTGCCGAGGGAAGTTTAGATAATTTCCGGCGCGAGCTAGAGTTAATGCAGACGGTATTAAGCCCCTTTTATCCGCCAGGAGGAGGACCCAATGATTCGCAGGATATAGCAGATGGAGATGTGCAAATGAGCCAACAGCAGCCGCGAAGCAATCGCTCAGATTCAGTGGACTTGACATCTTTGGCTACAGTGCCGGTGACCACAGCGACGTCGCAGCAAACAACCAGTGCAGAATTGGTGGAATCACCAGTATTGGCACCAGCATCACTGGCCAAATCAGGGGCATATTCGCAAATGGCTTCGGCAGTGATGTCCCGTATGGGTCGAGAAAAGGCTGCTGCTGCTGCTGCGGCTGCAACTGCATCAGCTGCCAGTAGTCATACTCAGTCTGGGTCGCAAAACCTGACTGCATCTCAGTGGTCTCAGCAAGACTTGTCCGCATTGGGGCTACTATCTGCAGGTAATAGCGTAAGCAATCGCAATTCTTTCCATGAAGCCATGGCTAACCAACAGCAGCAACAGCAGCAACAGCAGCGGCTATATACGCCACAGCCAGCAGATTTGGCACAGTTCCAACAGTCTCCTGGTATTTCGCAAATGAACCATGGCCAGGTGCTCTCATCATTCTATGGTGATCAGCATCCGTCTGCTACAAGCTCGGTACGCTGTCCAGTGTATGGATGCACACAGTCATTTAGCGATGCCAATGCTCTTAAGCACCACCTGCACTTTGATCATACTCGTGAAGAAGTAGGCCAAACGAGCCATTATAGCAACCCGGGCAGTCCCATGATGGAAGGCATCTTGTCTACGCTTCCAACGGCAACATCTAACCAGCAACAATCGATATTCGCATCGGGTGTGAATAACTCTATGCTTCACTCTAACACATCTACATCGGCAGTTCCGGCAGTAGGAGACCGTGCTAAGGCGCCGCATTGGGTGGATCCGAATGCTTGGAGCACATGGATAGCTGCAGCCAATGGCCATGGAAATATTACTGCGGCGGCCGCAGCCACTGCTATGGGAATAACGCCAGGGATATCGGGTGTCCCGCAATCGTTTATTCCCACATCTCAACAGCAACAACAGCAACAGATGCCATCAACATCTATGTTTAGTTCGCAAGATATCATAGCTTCAGAGAATGAACTCTTGCGAATGTTTGAATCCATCACTAAGGACACGCCAGTTAATCAATCTTCTTTATAAATCCTTTTCCCTTTTTGTGCTTATATAAAAGACTTTGCACTTGTATTCTCCATCAGCCTCAGTGCTTTTGAGTTTTTTCGTCTATTCTAAAACCATGATGCTCTTAAATGATGATATTTTGTTTTTAGTAGCCGACAAAGTATTGAAAAATGGCTGTGAATTAGAGTGGCCAAAACAACTTGCTTTACTTTCAACATGTTCTAGTTTGCGCAGAGTAGCTTTCCCTATGGTCTATAGCTGCGTGTGGTTTTCGTATAGTGATTATGAACCATCTTTAAAAACTAACATTGACCTTATTTCTCAGACAGGCAATGTTAGCTTAGTAAAGCAGCTAAAGATATCATTAAAATACAAGAGAAATGTTAGCTTGGAACCAATTATAACTATACTGGAAAGGTACCCCCTTGTATGCTCGCGGGTAACTGCATTGCTATTGGAATTCGATTACATTAAAATTATAAATCATTTATACAACCAGGAAGCACGTCATGTACTTGCTTCATATGCTGGAAGGCATACAGCGCAGCTAACCAAACTATTGCCGAATGTTATAAGTCTACAAACGAAAGGCGCGAAAAGCAGCACCGCTTTGGAATTCTTCCGCAAAATAGCTAAAAGATACAGTAAGCAGGCAACTATTTTCAGTGGTTGTTCCACTAATTATATAGATTATCCTCGCAGCTGATTAATCCTTCTTCAAATGGATAAATCAGCAAG